>PVIU01023681.1:0-26965 GCA_004026605.1 Ondatra zibethicus
CGGCTCCGTGGGACAAAGGAGGCCCCCTAGCAGGGGACTCGCCCTTCCCCCAAGGCCTCAGCCCGGGTGGGCCGAGCTCAGGTGCAGCCGGGACAGGGTCCAGATGAATCCGCGGAAGCTGGTTGGGCGAGGATCCCGGTCCCAAAAGCAGGCCTACTGAGGGTTGCCAGCTCCTTTCTGCTCGGCTCCGTGGGACAAAAGCGCATCATGACTTCTTAACCTGGGTCCTCTGCAAGAGCATCATGCGTTCTGAACCTGGGTCCCCTGCAAGTGAGTCATGTGTTCTGAACCTGGTTCCTCTTCAAGAGCATCATGCATTTTGAACCTGGTTCCTCTTCAAGAGAATCATGCGTTCTGAACTCGGGTCCTCTGTATGAGCTTCATGCATTCTGAACCTGGGTCCCCTAAAGAGCATCATGAGTTCTGAACCTGGGTCTTTTGCAAGAGCCTCATGTGTTGTGAACCTGTGTCCTCTGCAAGAGCATCATGCATTCTGAAACTGGGTCCTCTGAAAGAACATCATACGCTCTGAACCTGGGTCCCCTGCAAATGCATCATGTGTTCTGAATCTGCATCCTATGCAAGAGCATCATGTTTCTGAATCTGGGATCTCTGCCAGAGCATTATGCGTTCTGAACCTGTTCCTGTAAAAGAGCATCATGCATTGTGGAACTGGGTCCTCTGCAAGAGCATCATGCATTCTGAACCAGATCCCCTGCATGAGCATCACAAGTTATGAACCTGGGTCCTCTGCAAGAGCCTCATGTGTTCTGAATCTGGGTCCTCTGCAAGAATCTCATGCATCCTGAACCTGGATCCTCTGCAAAAGCATCATGCATTCTGAACATTGTTCCTCTGCAAGCACCTCATGTGTTCTGAACCTGTGTTCTCTGCAAGATCATCATACATTCTGAACATTTGTCACCTGCAAGAGCCTCATGCATTGTGAACCTATGTCCTCTGCCAGAGACTCATGCATTCTGAACCTGTGTCCCCTGCAAGAGCATCAGGAGTTCTGAACCTGGGTCCCCTGCAGGAGACACATGCATTCTGAACATGAGTGCTCTTTAAGAGCATCATGATTTCTCTACCAGGGATTCTGCAATTGCGTCATGCATTCTGAACATGGGGCAACTGCAAGACCATCATGTATTCTGATCCTGGGACCCCTAAATGAGCATCATGAGTTTTGAACCTGGGTCCTCTGCAAGATCCTCAAGCATTCTGAACCAGGGTCCTCGGCAAGAGCATCATGCATTCTGAACCTTGGTCCCCTGCAAGTTCATCATGCTTTCTGAAGCTGGGACCCCTGCAAGACCCTCATGCATTCTGAACATGGAACCACTGCAAGAGCATCATGCTTTCTGAACCTGGGTCCCCTGTAAGAGCATCATGAGTACTGAACATGGGTCCTCTGCAAGGGCATCATGCGTCTTAACCTGGGTTCCCTGCAAGGGCATCATGTGTTCTGAACCTGGGTCCTCTGCAAGAGCATCATGAGTTCTGAAACTGGGTCTTCTGCAAGAGCATCATTCTTTCTGAATCTGGGTCCCCTGCAAGAGGATCATGCATTCTGAACCTGGGACACCTGCAAGAGCATCATGTGGACTGAACCTGGGTACTCAGCAATATCCTCATGCTTTTTGAAGCAGGGTCATCTGCAAGAGCTTCATGCATTCTGAACCTGGGGCCCCTGCAAGATCATCATGTATTATGAAACTTGGTCCCCTGCAAGAGCATCATGACTTCTGAAACCGGGTCCTCTTCAAGAGCATAATGCATTCTGAACCTGTGTCCTCTGGAAGAGCCTCATGCGTTCTGAACCTGTGTCCCCTGCAAGACCATCATGAGTTCTGAACCTGTGTCCCCTGCAAGACCATCATTTTTCTTAACCTGTGTCCCCTGCAAGACCATCATTTTTCTTAACCTGTGTCCCCTGCAAGAGCATCATGACTTCTGAACCTGGGTCCTCTGCAAGACCATTATGATTTCTGAATATGAGTCCTCTGTAAAAGCAACATTCATTCTGAATCTGGGTCCCGTGCAAGAGCATCATGTGTTTGGACCTGGATATACTGCAAGAACATCATGCGTTCTGAACCTGGGTCCTCTGAAAGAGCTTCATGCATTTTCAACCTGACTACCCTTCAAGAGCATTATGCCTTCAGAACATGGGTACCCTGCAAGTGTATCATGGGTTCTGCACCGGGGTCCTCTGAAAGAGCATCATGCACTCTGAAAAGGGATCCCCTTCCAGAGCATAATGCATTCTGAACCTGGGTCCCCTGCAAGACCATCATGCATTCTGAACCTGGGTCCTCTTCAAGAGCATCATGTTTTCTGTATGTGGGTCTTCTACAAGAGCTTCATGCATTCTAAACCTGTGGTCCCTGCAAGAGCATGATGTATTCTAAGCCTTGGTCCCCTGCAAGAGCATCATGTGCTCTGAACTTGAGTACCCTGCAAAAGCATCATGACTTCTTAACCTGGGTCCTCTGCAAGAGCATCATGCGTTCTGAACCTGGGTCCCCTGCAAGTGAATCATGTGTTCTTATCCTGGTTACTCTTCAAGATCATTATGCATTCTGAACCTGGTTCCTCTTCAAGAGGATCATGCGTGCTGAACCTGTGTCCTCTAGAAGAGACTCATGTCTTCTGAACCTGTGTCCTCTGCAAGAGCGTCAGTTTCTGGACCTGTATCCTCTGCAAGAGCAGCATGTGTTCTGAACCTGGCTCCCCTGTAAGTGCATCATGCGTTCTGAACCTGGGTTATCTGAAAGAGCATCATGCATTCTTAACCTGGGTCCTCTGTAAGAGCCTTATGCATTCTGAACCATTGTGCTCTGGAAGAGCATCGTGAGTTCTGAACCTGTGTACTCTGCAAGATCTTCATGCATTGTAAACCTGTATCCCCTGCAAGAGCATCATTTGTTCTGAACCTGAGTCCCCTGCAAGAGCATCATGAGTTATGAACCTGGGTCCTCTACAAGAGTATCATGCCCTCTGAAACTGGGTCCTCTGCAAGGGCATCATGCATTCTTAACCTGGGTTTCCTGCAAGTGCATCATGTGTTCTAAACCTGGGTCCTCTGCAAGAGCTTCATGAGTTCTGAAACTTGGTCCTCTACAAGAGCATCATTTGTTCTGAATCTGGGTCCCCTGCAAGATCATCATGCATACTGAACCTTTGTCCTCTGCATCATCCTCATGCTTTTTGAAGCAGGGACCTCTGCAAGAGTATCATGCATTCTGAACCTGGGACCCCTGCAAGAGCATCATGCGTACTGAACCTTTGTCCTCTGCATCATCCTCATGCTTTTTGAAGCAGGGACCTCTGCAAGAGTATCATGCATTCCGAACCTTGATCCCCTGCAAGATCATTGTGCTTTCTGAACCTGTATCCCCTGAAAGAGCCTCATGAGTTTTGAACCTGTGTCCCCTGCAAGAGCATCATTTTTCTGAACCTGAGTCCCATGCAAGAGCATCATGTGTTCTGAACGTGAGTCGACTGTAAGGGAATCAATCATTCTGAAACTGGCTCCCCTGCAAGTGCATCATGCCTTGTGAACCTGGGGCCTCTTCACGATCATCATGCGTTCTGAATCTGGGTCCTTTGCAAGAGTCTTATGCATTCTGAACCTGTGTCTTCTGGAAGAGCCTCATGCATTCTGAACCTGTGTACTCTGCCAGAGCATCATACTTTCTGAACCTGTATCCCCTGCAAGACCATCATGCATTCTGAACCTGAGTCCCCTGCAAGAGCATCATGAGTTATGAACCTGGGTACTCTGCATGAGCATCATGCATTCTGAACATGGTTCTCTTGCAAGAAAATCATGTGTTCTGAACCTGGTTCTTCTACAAGAGCAGCATGCATTCTGAACTGGTGTCCTCTTCAAGATCAACATGTGTTCTGAATCTGAGTCCTCTGAAAGATCATCAAGAGTCTGAACCTAGTTCCTCTGCAAGAGCCTCATGCATTCTGAACCTGTGTCTTCTTGAAGATCCTCATGCGTTCTGAACCTGGGTCCTCTGACAGAGCATCACGCATTCTGAACCTGGGTCTCCTGAAAGAGCATCATGAGTTCTGAACTTGGGTCCTCTGCAATAGCATAATGCATTCTGAACCTACTCCCCTGCAATAGCATCATGAGTTCTGAACCTGGGTCCCCTGCAGGAGAGTCATGTGTTCTGAACCTGGGTCCTCTGCAAGATTATCCCACATTCTTAACTTTGGTTCCCTGCAAGATCATCATGAGTTCTGGACCTGGGACCTGTGCAAGAGCATCATGAATTCTGAACCTGGGTCCTCTGCAAGAGCATCATTCGTTCTGAATCTGGGTCACATGTAAGAGCATCATGTGTTCTGAACCTTGGTCCTCTGCAAGAGCCTCATGAGTTCTGAATCTGACTACCCCGCAAGAACATCATGCGTTCAGCAGCAGCAGGCAGCAGCAGCAGCAGCAGAAGAAGAAGGCAGCAGGCAGCAGCAGGCAGGCAGCAACAGAAGCAGAGGTAGGCAGCAGCAGCAGGAGCAGGCTGCAGCAGCAGCAGAATCAGTAGCAGCTGCAGCAGGCAGCAGCAGCAGTAGGCAGACAGCAGCAGGCAGCAGCAGCAGCAGGAAGCAGCAGCAGCAGGCAACAGCAGCAGCAGGCAGCAGAAGCAGGCAACAGGCAGCAGAAGCAGCAGGCCATAGCAAAAGGCAGCAACTGTCAGGCAGCAGCATCAGGCAGAAAGCTGCAGAAGCAGGCAGAAGCAGCTGCAGAATGCCGCATCAGCATCAGGTAGCAGCAGCAGAAGAAGGCAGCAGCAGAAGAAGGCAGCAGCAGGCAGGCAGCAGCAGCATTCAGCAGAAGCAGCAGGCAGCAGCAGCATACAGCTACAGAAGGAGGAAGCAGCAGGCAGGCAACATAAGGCAGCAGCAGCAGCAGAAGTAGGCAGCTGCAGAAGCAGGCAGGAGCAGCTGCAGAATTCAGTAGCAGCATCAGCAAGCAGCCAAAGCAGGAAGCAGCAAGCAGCAGCAGGCAGCAGGAGCAGCTGCAGGCAGGCAGAAGCAGGCAGCAGCAGGCAACAGCAGGCAGTAGCAGGAATGTAGCAGCAGCTGGCAGCAGCAGGCAGGTAGCAGCAGCAGAAGAAGGCAGCAGTAGTCAGGCAGGAGCAGTCAGGCAGCAGCAGCATGCAGCAACAGGCAGGCAGCAGCAGCAGGCAGCAGCAGGTAGGCAGCAGCAGCAGGCAGCAGCAAGCAAGAGGCAGCAGCAGCAGAATCAGGAGCAGCAGCAGGCAGAAGAAGCAGGCAGTGGCAGCAGTAGAATCAGGCAGCAGCAGCAACAGTAGGCAGGCAGCAGGAGCAAAAGCAGGAGTAGCAGCAGCAGTAGGCAGGCAGGAGCAGCAGGAAGGCATCTGCCAAAGCAAGCAGGAGCAGCTGCATAAATCAGCATCAGCATCTGGCAGCAGCAGCAGCAGCAGCAGAAGGCAGCAACAGGCAGCAGCACCACCAGCAGCAGGAGCAGAAGTAGGCAGCAGCAGCAGGCAGCAGCAGCAATAGAATCAAGAGCAGCAGCAGCAACAACAGGAAGAAGGCAGGCTACAGCTTCAGGTAGGCAGAAGAAGCAGCAGGCAACAGCAGCAACAGGCAGCAGCAGCAATATGCAGCAGGCAGCAGCAGGCAGCCACAGCAGGAAGCAGCAGCAGGCAGAAACAGCAGCAGCAGGCAGACAGCAGCAGGCAGACAGCAGCAGGTAGGAAGCTGCAGAAGCAGGCAGCAGCAGCTCTAGAATGAAGGAGTAGCAGTAAGCAGCTGCAGCAGGAAACAGCAAGTAGCAGCAGGAATCAGGAGCAGCAGGCAGCAGCAGCAGAAGCATCAGCAATCAGCAGCAACAGCAGTAGCAGGCAGGCAGCAGCAGTATAAGCAAGCAGCAGCAGGCAGCAGCAGGCAGGCAACAGCACCAGGCAGGCAGAAGTAGCAGCGGGCAGCAGCCATCAGGTAGCAGGCTGCTGCAGCAGCAGAAGCAGGCATCAGCAGCAGCATGTAGCAGTAGGCAAACATGCAGCAGAAAAAAGTAGCAGCAGCAGAAGGCAGCAGCAGGTACACAGAAGAAGCAGCAGCAGGAAGCAGCAGGCAGGCAGCAGAATGAGCAGTAACAGGCAGCAGCAGCCAGGCAAGATCAGCAGGCAAAAACAGGCAGCAGCAGCAGAAGGAGGCAGCAGCAGCAGGCCTCAACAGCAGGCAGCAGCAGCAGGCAGGAGCATCAGGCAGCAGCATCAGGCAGCAGCAGGCAGCCAACATCAGGCAGCAGCAGGCAGGCAGCAGAAGGAGCAGAAGCAGACAGCAGCAGGCAGCAACAGGCAGGCAGGAGCAACAGCAGCAGGAGCAGGCAGCATCAGGCAGGAGCATGCAGCAGCAATCAGGCAGCATCAGGGCAGAAGCAAGCTGCAGCAGCCAGTAGGAACAGCAAGCAACAGGCAGCAGCATGCAGGTGGAAGAAGCTGTAGGAGGCAGCAGCATGTAAGCAGACAGAAGCAGCAGCAGCAGCAAGCAGCGGCATGTAGCAGCAATAGGCAGCAGCAGAAGCTGGCAGCAGCATGTAACAGTATGCAAACATGGAGCAGCAGCAGGCAGCAGCAGGAAGGCAGCATCAGGGAGGCAGAAGCAGCAGCAGTCAGGAGCAGGCATGCAGCAGCAGCAGCCAGCAGCCAATGCAGAAGAAGGCAGCAGCAGCAGGCAGGCAGCAGCAGGAGGAAGCAGCAGCAGGCAGCAGCAGCGGGTATTGCCAGCAGGAAGCAGCTGCAGGCAGCTGCAGACAGGCAGCAGCAGCAGGCATCAGCAGGAGTAGGCAGCAGCAGGCAAGCAGCAGCAGGCACCAGCATGCAGCAGCAGTAGGGAGAAGCAGCAGGCAGCAGCAGCAGTTGGCAGAGGCAGCAGGCAGGAGCAGCAGACAGGAGGAGCAGGTAGGAGCAGCAGGCCTCAGCAAAGCAGGCAGCAGCAGCAGGCAGCAGCAAGTAGCAGAAGCAGGCAGCAGCAGCAAGAAGGACCAGCAGGCAACAGCAGTAGAAGCAGGCAGCAGCAGCAACAGGCAGCAGCAGGAAGGCATGCATCAGCAACAGGCAGCAGCAGCAGGCAGCAGCAGGCAGGCAGCAGCAGGCAGGCAGAAGCAGGAGCAGTCAGAAACAGGCATGCAGCAGCAGCAGTCAGCAGGAGACAGCAGCCGATGCAGAAGAAGGCAGCAGCAGCAGAAGGCATCAGTAGCAGCAGGCAGGTAGCAGCAGGCAGGTAGCAGCAGAAGAAATCAGCAGCAGCACCAGGCAACACCAGGCAGCAGGAGCAGCAGGCAGTAGCAGCAGACAGCAGCAGCTGGCAGGAGCAGCAGGCAGCAGCTGAAGGCAGCTGCAGACAGGCATCAGCAGCAGGCTGCAGCAGGCAGACAGAAGGCAGCAGCAGTAGGAACCAGCATGCAGCAGCAGTAGGCAGAAGCAGGAGGTCGCAGCAGCAGGCAGCAGCAGCAGGTAGGTGCAGCAATCAGCAGGCAGCAGCAGGCAGGCAGACAGGAGCAGCAACAGCACACAGCAGCAAGTAGCATCAGCAGGCATCAGCAAGTAGCAGCAGCAGAAGCAGGCACCAGCAGCAGACCGCAGCAGCAGGAAACATCAGGTAGGCATGCAGCAGCAGCAGGCACAGAAGACATCAGCCGGTGCATAAGAAGGCAGCAGCATTGCAGGCAGGCAGCAGCAGCACCAGAAAGCAGCAGGCTGCAGCAGCAGCCAGTAGCAGCAGGCAGCAGCTGCAGGTAGCAGAAGCAGGCAAAAGCAGCAGCCAGCAGAAGAAAGCAGCTGATGCAGAAGAAGGAAGCAGCAGTAGCAAAAGGCAGCAGCAGCAGCAGCAGGCAGGCAGCAGCAGGAGGAAGCGACAGCAGCACCAGGCAGTAGCAGCAGGCAGGAACAGCAGGCAGAAGGCAGCAGCAGCAGGCAGCTGGAGGCAGGCAGCAGTAGCAGCAGGCAGGCAGCAGCAGGAGGAAGCAGCAGGCAGTAGCAGCAGGCAGGAACAGCAGGCAGAAGGCAGCAGCAGACAGGCAGCAGCAGCAGCAGGCATCAGCAACAGGCAGAAGCAGGCAGGCATCAGCAACAGGAAGTAGCAGCAGGCAGGAACAGCTGGCAGCAGGCAGCAGCAGCAGGCAGCTGGAGGCAGGCAGCAGGTAGCAGCAGGCAGCAACAGCAGGAACCAGCTTGCAGCAACAGCAGACAACAACAGCAGCAGGAGGCAGGCAGCAAGTAGCAGCGGGCAGCAACAGAAGGAACCAGCTTGTAGCAGCAGCAGGCAACAGCAGCAGCAGGCAGCAGCAGCAGGAATGCCCCAGCAGCTGGCAGTAGCATCAGGCAGCAGCAGGCAGGCAGACTCAGGTAGGCAGAAGCAGCAGCAGTCAGAAGAAGGCATGCAGAAGCAGCAGTCAGCAGCAGACAGCAGCAGCAGGCAGGAGCAGCAAGCATCAGTCAGAAGCAGGCAGGCAGAAGAAGCAGAAGCAGGAAGCAGCAGGCAGGCAGGAGCAACAGCAGGAGGCAGCAGCAGGTAGCAGTAGCAGGCAGCAGCAGCAGGAGCAGGCAACAACAGGTAGCAGCAGGAGGCAGCAGAAGCAGGCAGCAGCAGCACGCAACAGCAGGCAGCAGCAGCATGCAGCAACATGCAGCAGCAGGCAGGAGCATCAGGCTGTAGCAAGCAGGCAGCATCAGACAGGCAGAATCAGCAGCAGAAGCAGGCAGCAGGAAAGCATGAAGAATCAGGTAGCAGCAGCATGCAGCAGCAGGCAGGCAGCAGAAGGCAGCAGCAGAAGCAGGCAGCAACAGACAACAAAAGCTGCAGGCAGGAGACAGCAGCTGCAGCAGCAGGCAGCAGCAGCAGGCAGGAGCACGCAGCAGGAGAAGCAGACAGCAACAGAGAGAAGCAACAGCAATTGTCAGCAGCAGCAGACAGGAGCAGCAGGAGCAGTCAGCAGCAGGCAGAATCTGCAGCAGGCAGCAGCACCAGGGAGAAGCAGCAGGCAGAAGGGGCAGGCAGCAGTAGACAGCAGGGAGCAGAATCAGCAGGCAGCAGAAGCAGCAAGAAGCAGCAGAAGCAGCAGAAGCAGCAGGCAGCTTCAGACAAGCAGCAGCAGGAGGAAGCTGCAGACAGGAAGACAGCAGCAGAAGGCAGCAGCAATAGCAGTCAGCAGCAGACAGCAGCAGAAGCAGAGGAAGGCAGCAGCAGACAAAGAAGGCAGCAGCAGCAGCATTCAGGTAGCAGCAGCATGCAGCAGTAACAGAAGCAGGCAGCAGAAGCAGGCAGCTGGTAGTAGCAGCTGCAGTAGCAGGCAGGCAGGCAGCAGCAGGCAGCAGCAGCAGGCAGCAGCAGGTAGGCAGCATCAGGCAGCAGAAGGCTGCAGTAGCAGGCAGCAGCAGCAGGAAGGACCAGAAGCAGCTGAAGGCAGGAGGCTGCAGCAGCAGTAGAAGTGAGCAGTAGTAGGAGGCAGCAGCAGCAGGCAAAAGCAACAGGCAGCAGCAGACAGCTGCAGGCAGCAGCAGCAGGCACTAGCACCCAGCATCATTAGGCAGCAGCAGCAAACAGAAGCAGGCAGCAGCAGGCAGCCAGCAAAGAACAGCAGCAGGCAGCAGCAGGCAGGCAGGGTCAGCATCAGCATCAGCAGCATCAGCAGCAGGCAGCATCAGCAGAAGCAGGCAGCAGCAGGCAGCAGCCAGCAGCAGCAGAACCAGGCAGCAGGTAGCAGCAGCAGGCAGCAGAATCAGCAGGCAACAGAAGTGGCAGGCAGCAGCAGCTGCAGGCAGCTGCCTACATACAGCAGCAGGCAGCAACATCAGAAGCAGGTAGCAGCAGGCAGGCAGAAAAAGGAGCAGCAGCAAGCAGCAGCAGGCAGGCAGGATCCACAGCAGCAGCAGAAGCAGGCAGCAGCAGCAGAAGCAGGCAGCAGCAGTAGGCAGGAGGTAGCAGCAGCAGGCAGGAGAAGAAGAGGGCAGCAGGTAGCAGCAGCAGGCATAAGAATCAGCAGGCAGCTGCCGACACGCAGCAACAGCATGCAGCAACATCAGAAGCAGGCAGGCATCATCATCAGCAGGCAGCAGGTAGAAGCAGGAGCAGCAGACAGCAAAAGAGAGCAGCAAAAGCAGGTGGCAGCAGCACCAGGGAGCAGCAGCAGGAAGGAGCAGCAGGCAGCAGCATGAAGACAGCAGCAGCAGGCAGCAGCAAGAGCAGTCAGCATCAGACAGCAGCAGAAGCAGAGGAATGCAGCCGCAGACAAAGAAGAAGGCATCAGCAGCATGCAGGCAGCAACAGCAGGCAGCAGCATCAGAAGCAGGAAGCAGCAGTAGGAAGCAGCAGAAGGCAGCAGCAGCAGGTAGCAGCAGGCAGGCAGCAGCAGCAGCAGGAAGGAGCAGGAGCAGCAGGCAGCAGATAGCAGGCTCTAGCTGCAGCAGCAGAAGAAGGGAGCAGAAGCAGCAGGCAGAAGCAGGTAGGTAGCAGGAGCAGCAGGAAGCAACAGCAGTAAGCAGCAGAAAAAGTAGGCAGCAGCAGCAACAGCAGAATCAGGCAACAGCAGGCAGCATAAGCAGGAGCAGCAGGTAGCAGGCAGCAGATGGTAGGTAGCAGTAGCAGGAGGCAGCAGATGCAGCAGGCAAAAGGCAGCAGCAGCAGCAGGTCCAGGCAGGCAGCAGCAGGCAGGAGCAGCTGGCAGTGGCAGCAGGCAACAACAACTGGCAGTAGCAGCACCACAAAGCAGCAGCTAGCAGCAGAAGCAGGCAGCAGGAGCAGGAAGCAGCAGCAGGCAGCAGCAGGCAGGCAGCAGGCAGGCAGCAGCAGACAATAGCATGCAGAAGCAGCAGGCAGCTGCAGCAACACAAGAAGGCAGCAGCAGGCAGACAGCAGCAGCAAGCAGCAGCAGAGGCAGGCAGCAGCAGTCAGTAGCAGGCAGGTAGCCACAGCAGGCAACATGATGCAGCAGAAGCAGGCAGCTGCAGGCAGGGAGCAGCAGCAATCAGCAGCAGCAGTTACAGGCATGTAGCAGCAGGCAGCAACTGCAGAAGCAGGGAGCAGCAGGCAGCAGCTGGCAGGTGGAAGCAGCAGCAGGTAGCAGCAGCAGGCAGCAACAGCAGGCAACAGGGACCAGCAGCAGGCAGCAGTGTGGGCTGGCAGCAGAAGAAGGAAGCTGTAGGCAACAGCAGGCACCAGCATGCCTCAGCAGTAGGCAACAGCAGGGGGTAGAAGCAGGCAGCAGCAGTAGGCAGCAGAATCCACAGGCAGCAGAAGCAGCAGACAGCTGCAGAGAAGCAGCAGCAGCAGGGAGCTGCAGACAAGCAGAGGAAGCAGCAGGCAGCTGCACCAGGCAGCAGCAGCAAGAAGCAGCAGGCAGGAGTAGCAGGCAGCAGCAGAAGCAGGCAGGAACAGCAGGCAGCAGAAGAAGGGAGCAGCAGCAGTAGGCAGCAGCATCAGGCAGCTACAGGATGAAGCCACAGCATCATCACCAGGCAGCAGAAGGTAGCAGCAGCCAGCAGGAGAAGCAGGCAGCAGGCAGCAGCAGGCACCAGCATGCAGCAGCAGTAGGCAACAGGAGCAGGCAGAAGCAGGCAGCAGCAGCAGGGAACAGAATCAGCAGGCAGCATCAGCATCAGGCAGCTGCAGTGAAGTAGCAGCAGTAGGCAGCATGCAGCAGAGTAGACAACAGCAGCAAACAGAAGCAGGCAGCAGCAGGCAGCATCATCAGTAGCAGGCAGCAGCAGGAAGGCAGGAAAAGGAGCAGAAGCAGGCAGCAGGAGGCAGGCAGGATAAGCAACATCAGCATCAGCAGGCAGCAGCAACAGGCAGCAGGTAGCAGCAGCAGGCAGCAGGTAGCAGCAGCAAGCGGCAGCAGGCAAGAGAAGCAGCAGTAGAAGGCAGCTGCCGACAAGTAGCAGAAGCAGGCAGCTGCAGACAAGCAGCAGCAGGTAGCTGCTAACAAGCAGCAGCAGGTAGCTGCTAACAAGCAGCAGCAGCACACAGCAGCAGGCAGGAAGTAACAGCTGCAGGCAGCAGAATCAGCAGGCAACAGTAGCAGCAGACATCAGCAGCAGGCAGCTGCCACCATGCAAGAGCAGCAGGCAGAAGGAGATAAGCAGCAGCAGGTAGCTGCAAAAAAGCAGCAGCAGGCAGCAGCAGCATGCAGAAGCAGGCAGGAAGCAGGCAGCAGAATCAGCAGGCAGAAGAAGCAGCAGGCAGCCGCAGTGAAGCAGCAGCAGCAGCAGGCAGCAGCTGCAGACAGAGAGCAGCAGCAGGCAGCAGCAGGCAGGCAGCAGCAACAGCAATGAGCAGCATACAGCAGCAGAAGCAGAGGAAGGCAGCAGCAGAAAAAGATGAAGGAAGCAGCAGCAGCAGGCAGGCAGCAGCAGCACCAGGCAGTAGCAACAGCACCAGGCAGCAGCAGCATGCAGGAGTAGTTAGAAGCAGTAGCAGGCAGCAGCAGCAGAAGGCAGCAGCATGCAGCAGTAGCAGGCAGCAGCAGAATCAGGCAGCACTTAGCAGCAGCAGGCAGAAGCAGGCATCAGTAGCAGGCTGCAGCAGCAGAAGGCTGCAGAAGCATAAGTGAGCAGTAGCAGCAGTCAGCAGTAGCAGAAGGCAACAGCAGCAGGCAACAGCAGAAGGCATCAGGCAGCAGGAGCAGGCAACAGCAGCAGGCAGCAGCAGGAAGCAGCAGCAGGCACAAGCATGCAGCAGAGTAGGCAACAGCAGCAAACAGAAGCAGGCAGCATCATCAGTAGCAGGCAGGATAAGCAGCATCAGCATCAGCAGGCAGCAGCAGGGAGCATCAGCATCAGCAGGCAGCAGCAGTAGGCAGCAGCAGCAGAAGAAGGCAGCAGCAGTAGGCAGCAGCAGCAGAAGCAGGCAGCAGCAGTAGGCAGCAGGTAGGTGGAAGCAATAGGCAGAAGAAGCGGCAGGCAGCAGCATAAGACATGCAGCAGCAGGAGGAAGGGAGCAGCAGCAGTAGCAGGCAACAGCAGGCAGGCAGAAGTAGCAGGCAGAATCAGGCAGGCAGCAGCAGAAACAGTAGGCAACAGCAGCAGGCAGCAGCAGCAGCAGGAGCCAGGCAGAAGAAGGCAGGCAGCAACAGTAGGCAGCATCAGCAGCAGTAGCAGGAAACAGCAGGCAGGCAGTAGCAGCAGGCAGGTAGCAGCAGCAGGCAGCAGTAGAAGGCAGGCAAAGGCAGCAGCAGACAGCAGCAGAAGCAGAAGGCAGGCAGATGCAGCAGCAGCAGATATCAGCAGCAGTGAGCAAGAGCTGGAGGCAGCAGAAGCAGATATCAGCAGAAGCAGATATCAGCAGCAGTGAGCAAGAGCTGGAGGCAGCAGCAGCAGCAGGCAGCAGCAGCAGCAGCAGGAGTCAGGCAGAAGCAGACAGCTGCAGGCAGGCAGCAGCAGTAGGCAGCAGCAGCAGTAGCAGGCAAAAGCAGGCAAGCAGTAGAAGCAGGCAGAAGCAGGCTGGCAGCATGAGCAGGCAGCAAGAGTAGGCAAGCATCAGCAGGCAACAGCAGCAGGCAACAGAAGCTAGCAGCAACAGGCAGTAGCAAGAGCAGCAGGCAGCAGCAGCAGCATGCAGCATCAGAAGCAGGTAGTACACAGCTGAAGCAGCATGAGGTAACAGGCAGCAGGAACAGCAGGCAGGAGCAGGGTGGCAGCAGAATCAGGCAGCAGCAGCACAAGCAGGCAGCAGCCAGCCGAAGTAGCAGGCAGGCACCAGCAGGAGCAGCAGCAGACACAAGTAGGCAGCTACAGCAGCAGCAACAGGAAGCAGCAGTAGGCAGCTTCAGGCAAGCAGCAATGGGCTGCCGCTGCAGCAGCAGCAAGCAGAAGCAACAGTCAGCAGCAGGTAGTAGCAGTAAGCAGGCAGCAGCTTCAGGCAGCAGCTGTCAGGGAGCAGCAGGCAGGCAGCATGAGCAGTAGGGAGGCAGCAGCAGGCTGCAGCAGCAGCACCAGGCAAGCAGCAGCATGTAGGCAGCAGCAGCAGAAGCAGGCAGCAGCATGCTACAAAAAGGAAGCTGCAGCAGCAGAAGGCAACACCAACAGCATCAGGCAGCAGTAGCAGACTCCAGGCAGCAGCAGCAGCATAAGGAGGCAGAGGAAGCAGGCAGGCAGCAGCAGTCAGACAGGAGCAGCAGGCAGCAGCAGCATACATCAACAACAGGCAGCAGCATCAGACAGGTGCAGGCCAGTAGTAGCAGCAGGCAGCCATAGGCAGGCAAGAGCAGGCAGCAGCAGCAGTCAGCAGCAGGCCACAGCAGCATGCAGGCAGCAGCAGGCAGGTAGCAGCAGACATGCAATGCAGCAGGCAGTAAGGAAGTCAGCAGCAGCAGTCAGTCAGCAGCAGCAGTCAGCAGCAGGATGCAGCTAGCAGCAGCAGGCAACAGCAGGCAGCAGCAGCACGCATAAGCAGCAGGCAGCATCAGGCAGAATCAGGCAGGAGCAGCAGCAGCAGTATCAGGGAGAAGCAGCAGGCTGCAGCAGCAGGCATCAGCAGCAGGCAGTAGCAGGGAGCAGCAGGATGCAGCAGCAGGATGCAGCAGCAAGATGCAGGCAGAAGCAGCAGCAACAGGCAGGTAGCAGAAGTAGACAGGCAGCTGGGAGAAGCAGCAGGCTGCAGCAGCAGGCAGCAGCAGTAGGATGCAGGCAGAAACAGCAGCAACTGGCAGGGAAAAGCAGCAACAGGCAGCAGTAGCAGGCAGGCAGCTGCAGCAGCAGCAGGCATCAACTGCAGAAGCAGGTAGCAGCAGCAGGCAGGCATCAGCAGGCAGGCAGCAATAGCTATCAGCAGCAGCAGAAGCAGAAAGCAGCAGGCACCGACAGTAGCAGACAGCAGAAGAAGGCAGCAGGTAGCAGAAGAAGGCAGCAGCAGCAGAAGCAAGCAGCAGCACCTGCAGCAGACAGCATTAGGCATAAAGCAGCACCAAGCAGCAACAGGAAGGCTGCAGAAGCAGGCAACAGACAGCAGCAGCACAAGGCAGCAGCAGGCAGGCTGCAGAAGCAGGAGGCAGCAGCAGCAACAGCAGGCAGCAGTAGCAGCAGGCAGTCATCATCAGGCAGGCAGCAATAGCCATGAGCAGCGGCAGGTAGCAGCAGGCAGGCAGTTGAAGGATGGTAGTAGCAGAGGACACCCACAGGCAGGCAGCAGGAGCAGCAGGAAACAGCAGCAAGCAGCAGCAGATATCATCAGCAGCAGCAGAAGCAGGAAGCAGCAGGCAGCAGAAGAAGGCAGCAGCAGAAGAAGAAGCAGGCAGGAGCATCTGCAGCAGACAGCATTAGGCATGAAGCAGCACCACGCAGCAGCAGGAAGGCTGCAGAGGCAGGTAGCAGCAGCAGCACCAGGAAGTAGCACAAGGCAGCAGCAGAAGCAGCAGGCAGCAGCAGGCAGGCTGCAGCAGCAGGAGGCAGCAGCAGCAAAAGCAGGCAGCAGTAGCAGGCCATATTAGGCATGCAGCAGCCGCCACAGCAGGCAGCAGCAGCAGGCAGCATCAAGCAGCAGAAACAGGCAGCAGCAGGCAGGAGCAGAAGCATGCAGCAGCAAGAAGCAGCTGCAGGCAGCAGAAACAGCTGCAGCAGCAGGCAGCAAGAGCAGGCAGGCACCAGCAACAGGCAGGAAGAGTAGGCAGCAACTGCAGCAGCATGCAGCAGGAGCATGCTGCAGCAGCAGTAGGGATCAGCAGCAGGCAGTAGCATATAGTAGCAGCAGAAGGCAGGCAGCAGCAGAAGAAGGAGCTGTAGGCAGTATCAGTAGCAACAGTCAGGATCAGCAGCAGGAGGCAAGAGGAGCAGAAGGCTGCAGCAGGCAGGTAACAGCAGCAGGCAGCAGCAGGCAGCAACAGGCAGCAGCAGCAGGCAGAAGGAGGGAGGCAGCAGCAACAGGCAGCAGCAGGCAGGCTGCAGCAGCAAGCAGCATCATCAGGCCTTAGTAGGCATGCTGCAGCAACTACAGAAGGCAGGAGCAAAAGGCAGCAGCAGCTGCAAGCAGCAGCATCAGCAGGAAGCAGCGACAGGAGGTAGCAGCAGCAGGCAGCAACAGTAGGCACCAGCAGCAGGCAGTAGCAGCAGTCAGCAGCAGGCAGCATCAGCAGACAGCAACATCAGCAGGCAAGAGCATCAGCAGGAATTAGTAGGCATGCAGCAGCAGCCGGAGCAGGCAACAACAGCAGGCATCATCATCATCAAAAGGCAGCAACAGGAAACATCAGCTGCAGGAGGCAGCACCCGCAGGAAGCATCACCAGGCATCAGCAGTAACAGCAGCCAGCAGCAGGCAGGATGCAGCAGCAACTGCAGGCAGTAGTGGCAGCAGCAGGCAGCATCAGCAGCAGGAAGCACCAGGAAGGCAGTAGCAGCATTCAGCAGCAGCAGGCAGCAGGTGAAGCAGCTGCAGGCAGCAGCATCAGCAGCAACATCAGGCAGGCAGCAGCAGCAAGCAACAGAAGCTGTCAGCATCAGGCAGGCAGCAGCAGCAGGCAGCCACACCAGCAGGAAGGCAGCAGCAGCAGGCAGTAACAGTAGCAGGCAGCAGCAGAAGCAGCAGGCAGCCACTCCAGTCAGCAGCAGCAGGCAGCAGCAACAGAAGGCAGGCATCAGCAGCAGTCACCAGCAGGGAGGCATCAGCAGCAGGAGAAAGGCTGCAGCCCAAGCAGGCAGCAGCATCAGACAGCAGAAGACAGGCAGCAGCAACAGGTAGCAGCTGCAGCAGAAGAAGGCAGCACCTGTAAGGTAGCAGTAAGCAGGCAGCAGCAGTACCAGGCAGCAGAAGTGGCAGCAGGCAGCAGTTTCAGTCAGCAGCAGGCAGCAACTGTAAGCATTAACAGGCAGGCAGTAGCAGCAGGCAGCAGCAGCAGGCAGCAGCAGACAGCAGCAGGCAGGCAGCAGCAGCAGGCAGAAGCAGCAGGCAGCAGCAGAAGGAAACAGCATCAGGCAGCAGAAGCAGGCAGCATCAGCAGGCAGGAGCTGGCAGGCAGCAGCAGCAGGAAGCAGCAGCAGAAGGCAGCAGTAGAAGACAGGAGCAGCAAGCAGCAACAGCAGAAGGCAGCAGCAGGAAGCAGTGGCAGGCAACAGCAGCTTGGAACTGCAGCAGCAGCAGCCAGTAGCAGCAAGCAGGCAGCAGAAGGCAGCAGGAGTAGCAAGCAGCAGAAACAGCAGCAGCAGGCAGCAGCAAAAGGCACCAGCAGCAGGCACTAGTAGCAACCGCAGCAGGCAGCAGCAGGAGACAGCAGCAGCAGGCACCAGCAGCAGGCACCAGCAGCAGGCAGTAGCAGCAGGCAGCATCAGGCAGCATCTGGAAGCAGCAGCAGCAGGTATCAGCAGCAGCTAAAGGCAGCAGCATAAGCAGGCAGCAGCAGCAGGCCTTAGTAGGCATGCAGCAGTAGCTGCAGCACGCACCAACAGCCAGCAGCAGCAGCATCAAAAGGCAGCAACAAGCAACAGCAGCCACAGGAGGCAGAAGCAGCAGGAAGCATCACCAGGCAGCAGCAGCAGGAAGAGCAGAGGCAGGCAGGCAGCAGCAGAGGGCAGCAGCAGCTGCAGGCAGCACCAGGCAGGGTGCAGCAGACAGGCATCAACAGCAGGCAGCAGCAGCAGAAAGAGTAGGCATCAGCAGCTGCAGGCATCATCAGGCAGGCAGGAACAGGGAGGCAGAAGCAAAAGGCAGCATCAGCAGGCAGCAGCAGAAGCAAAAGCAGGCAGCAGGCAACAGCATCAGCAGCATCAGGCATCAGCAGCAGTCAGGGAGCAGCAGCAGGCAACAGCATCATCATCAGGAGCAAGCAGCAGCAGCAGGCAGCAGCAGCAGAAGACAGAAGCAGCTGCAGCCATTTTCAGGCAGGCACCAGCAGGCAGTAGCAGGCAGGCAGCAGTAGCATGAGTCAGCAGGAACAGTAGGCAGCAGCAGCTGCAGGCAGTATCAGGCAGGCAGCAACAGGGAGGCAGCAGCAGTAGGCAGCAGTAGCAGGCATAAGCAGAAGGCAGCATTAGCAGAAGCCGGCAGCAGCAGGCAGCAGCAGCAGCAGGAAGCAAAAGGCAGGCAGTAGCAGCAGGCAGCAGCAACATCAGCAGCAGGCAGCAGCAAGCAGGGAGCAGCAGCTGCAGTCAGGGAGCAACAGCAAGCAGAGCAGGCAGTCAGCAGCAGCAGCCAGCAACAGCAGTAGCAGCAGGCAGCAGAATCAGTAGGCAGCAGCAGCTAAGGGTATTATCAGGCAGGCAGCAGCAGGAGGGAGGAGATGGCAGGCAGTGGCAGGCAGCAGTAGCAGGCGGCAGCAGCAGGCAACAGCAGGCAGGTATCAGCAGCAGGCAAAAGGCAGCAGCAGAAGCAGGCAGCAGCATCAGACAGGAGCAGAGAGCAGAAAGCAGCAGCAGCAGCAAAAACAGGAGCAGCAGCAGGAGCAGGCAGCAGCAACATTAGGCAGTAGCAGCAGGCAGCAGCAGAAGGCAGCAGCAGGTAGCAGCAGGCAGGCAGGAGCAACAGCAGAAGAAGGCAGTAGTAGGCAGCAGTAGCAGCAGGCAGAAGAAGCAGGCAGCAGCAGCAAAAGCAAGAGCAGCAGCAGCAGGCAGGCAGCAGCAGAAGCAGGTAGTAGCAACTTCAGGCAGCAGCAGGCAGCAACAACAGCAGACAGCTGCAGCAGCAGAAAGAGGTGCAGCAGCAGCAGAAGGCAGCAGCAGCAGGCATCAAGAGCAGAATGCAGCAGCAAACAGCAGCAGCAGAAGCAGGAGCAGCAGCACAAAGGAGCAGCAGCAGAAGCAGGCAGGCAGCAGCAGCAGGGAACAGCAGGCAGGCAGTAGCAGGCTCCAGCAGCAGCAGAAATCAGCAAAAGTGGCAGAAGGCAGGCAGCAGCAGTAGGCAGCAGCATCTGCAGAATGAAGCAAGCAGCAGCAGCAGGCAGCAAGCAGCAGCTGGGCGCCGGAGCAGTATGCAGCAGCAACATAAGGAAGCAGCATGCATCAGCAGCAGGCAGGAGCAGCAGAATCAGGAGAAACAGCAGCAGGCAGCAGCAGTGGTAGGCAGCAGCGGCAGCAGGCATGCGGTGGCAGCAGGCATGCAGCTGCAGAAGCAGGCATCAGCAGCTGCAGTATGCATCAGCAGCAGGAAGCAGGCAGCAGCAGTAGCAGGCATCAGCGGCAACAGGAAGGCAGGAGTAGCAGGTAGGCAGTTGCAGAAGGAGGCAGCAGCAGCTGCAGTGTGCAGCAGCAGGCAGCAAGCTGCAGCAGCTGGCAGCAGCAATATGCAGCAGAATTAAACAGCAGCAGGTAGCAGCAGCTGGCAGCAGGCAGCAGCAACAGGTAGCAGCAGCAGGAAGCAGCAAGCAGTGGCAGGCAGGCAGCAACAGCAGGAAGCAGCAGGAAGGCAGCAGGAAGGCAGCAGCAGTAGCAGCAGGCATCATCAGCATAATCAGGAGAAGCAGCAGCAGAAGACAGCAGCAGCAGCAGGTAGGCAGAAGCAGCAGCAGAAGAAGGCAGCAGCAGGCAGCAGCAGCAGCAGCAGGTAGGCAGAAGCAGCAGCAGAAGAAGGCAGCAGCAGCAGAAAACAGCAGCAGGCAGAAGCAGCAGGCTGGAGCAGCAGAAGCAGGAGCAGCAGCAGTAGCATGCAGGCAGCAGCAGAAGCAGGCAGTAGCAACTGCAGGCAGCAGCATCAGGTAGGAGCAGCAGTCAGCAACAGCAGACGACATCAGTAGGTCAAAAAGGAGCGGCAGCAGCAGCAACAGCAGTCCGGCAGCAGGAGTAGCAGCAGGCAGTAGCAGGAAGGCAGCAGCAGGCAAAAACAGAAGCAGCCAGCTGCAGCGGGCAACAGCAGCAGGCAGCAGCAGCAGAAGCAGGAGAAGCAGCAGAAGCAGGCAGGCAGCAGCAGCAGGCAACAGCAGTAGCAGTATTCAGCAACAGCGGCAGAAGACAGGCAGCAGCAGCAAGCAGCAGCAGAAGGCAGCAGCAAGCAGCAGCAGTTATCAGGAGCAGTATGCAGCATCACAGAAGGAAGCAGCAGCAGGCATCAGCAGCAGGGAGGAGCAGCAGAATCAGGAGATGCAGCAGCAGCACACAGCAGTAGCAGGCAGGAACAGCAGAATCATGAGTAGCAGCAGCAGGCAGCAGCAGCAGGCAGACGGCAGCAGCAACAGGCAGCAGAAGACAGCAGCAAGCAGGCATCAGCAGAAGGTAGCAGCAGCAGGCAGCAGCCTCAGACAGGCAGCAGCAGCAGGCAGCAGCAGAAGCAGGCGGCAGCAGGCAATAGCAACAGCAGGCAGGGAGCTGAAGCAGGCAGCAGCAGAAGCAGGCAGCAGCAGGCAGGCAAGAGAGTAGCAACAGGCAGCAGCAGCAGTCAGCAAAAACAGCAGGTGGCAGCAGCAGCAAGCAGGCATTAGCAGCAGACAGTAGCAACACCAGGCAGCAAGTGCAGTCCTCGGTAGGCAAGAAACAGCAGCAGGCATTAGCAGCAGGCAGAGAGGAGCAGCAGGGAGCAGCAGAATGCAGCAGCAGCAGGCAATAGCAGCAGCCAGGCGGCAACATGCAACAGCAGCAGTAGCAGGGAGAAGCAACAGCAGGCATTAGCAGGCAGGCAAGAAGCAGAAACCAGGAGCAGTAGCAAGCAGCTGCATCGGCAGCAGGCAGCAGCAGCAGGAGGGCAACAGCATGCAGGCAGCAGCAGCAGGCAACACCAACAACCGGTAGCATCAGCAGCCTGGCACCAGCAGCAGCTGGAAGCAGCAGGCAGCAAGCAGCAGAACAAACAGGCATCAGCAGCAGGCAACAGGCATTAGCAGCAGAAGGCAGCTTTATCAAGAGCAGGCAGCAGTAGCAGTGTGCAGCAGGCAGGCAGGCAGCAGCATGTAGCAGCCGAAGCATGCCTCAGCTGCAATAGCAGGCAGCAGCAGAAGCCAGCAACAGCAGCAGCACAAACAGGCAGCAGCAACAGCAACAGGAGGCCACAGCTGTAACTGGCAGCAGCAGCAGGCAGCAGCAGTGGCAGGCGGGCAGCAGCTTCAGCAGGCAATAGGGAGCAGCAGCAGGCTGCAGGCAGCAAGCAGGAAAAAGCAGCAGGCAGCAGAAGGCAGCTGCAGCATCAGGCAGCAGAAGGCAGCTGCAGCAGAAGGCAGCTGCAGCAGGAGGCAGCAGCTACAGCAAAAGGCAGCTGCAGCAGCACGCAGCAGCCACATGCAGCAGCATCAGGCAGCAGCATAAATAGCATCAGGCAGTAGCAGGAAGGCAGCAGCAGTGTCAGGCAGCAGCAGCAGACAGCAGCAGAAGTCAGCTTCAGCAGCAGGCAGCAGCAGCTGCATCAGGCAGCAGCAGCAGGCAGCAGCAGGCAGAAACAGCAGCAGGCAGCAACAGGCAGCTGCATTAGAAGTCCGCTGCAGCATCAGACAGCAGCAGCAGCAGGCAGCAGTCAGCATCAGCATCAGGTAGCAGCAGGCAGGCCCCAGTACCAGGCAGCAGCATGCAGCTGCAGTGAAAGGCAACAGCAGCAGCAGGCAGCAGCAGCACACATCAGGCAGCTGCAGCAGCAGGCAGTAGTAGCTGGCAGCAGCATCAACAACATCAGGCAGCAGCAGGAGGCATCAGCAGTGGCAGGTATCAGCAGCAGCAGACAGCAGCAGAAGTCAGCTGCAGCAGCAGGCAGCAGCAGCTGCATCGGGCAGTAGCAGCATTAGGCAGCAACAGCAGGCAGCATCAGGCAGCTGCAGTTGAAGGCAGCTGAAGCAGCAGGCAGCAGCAGGAGGCAGGCAGCAGCAAGCAGCTGCAGCAACAGTAGGAAACTACAACAGCAGCAGGCAGCTGCAGCAGCAGCCGGCCCTCAGCCGCTGTCATCAGCATAAGGGAGCAGTCAGCAGCAGCAGAAGGCAGGAGATAGCAGCAGCAGCAGTCAGCAGCAGTCAGATGCAGCAGAAGGCAGCAGCAGCAATAGCAGGCAGCAGCAGGCAGATGCAGCAGAAGGCAGCAGCAATAGCAGGCAGCAGCAGCAGGCAGCAGCAGTAGACAGCAGCAGGCAACAGGCAGCATCAGCATCAGGCAGCAGCAGGCATCTGCAGCAGAAGGCAGCTTTAGCAAGAGCAGGCGGCAGCAGCAGCAGCAGGAGGGCAGCAGTAGCAGCATGCAGCAGCAGGCAGGCAGCAGAAGGCAGCAGCAGAAGCATGCATCAGTGGCAACAGCAGGCAGCAGCAGCAGTATCAGTAGGTGGGCAGCATCTGCAGCAGCAGGCAGGGAGCAGCAGGAAGGTAGCATCAGGAGGCAGCAGCAGGAAGGCTAAAGTAGTAGGCAGCAGCATGCATGCAGCAGTAGGTAGCAGGCAGGCAGCTGCAAGCAGCAGCAGGCAGTGAGCAGCAGGCAGGCGGCAGCAGTAGGCTGGCATCAGCAGTGGCAGGCAACAGCAGCAGCAGGCAGCAGCAGGAAACTGCATGCAGCAGCAAGTAGGCAGCAGCAGCAGCCAGGCTGCAGCAGCAGAACGCAGCAGGCAGGCAGCAGCAGCATGCAGCAGCAGTTAGGCAGCAATAGCATCGGGCATCAGAAGGCAGTCTACCCTGCAAGAGCATCATATGATCCAATCCTGGTTCCCCTGCAAGAGCATCATGCATTCTCACCCTGCATCCTCTGCAAGAGCATCATGTATTCTGAACCTGCGACCTCTGAAAGAACATCATGCATTTGTATCTGTGTCCTCTGCAAGAGCATCATGCATTCTGTACCTTGGGCACCTGGAAATACAACACGTATTCTAAACCTGAGTCCCCAGCATGAGCATCATGCATTCTGAACCTAGGTCCTCTGCAAGAGCCTCATGGTTTCTGAACCTGGGTCCTCTGCAAGAGCATCATGCGTTCAGAACCTGGATCCCCTGTAAGAGAATCATGTGTTCTGAACCTTGTTCTTCTTCAATAGCATCATGGGTTCTGAACCTGGGTCCTCTGCAATAACATCATATGGTCTGAATCTGGGTCCCCTGCAAGAGCATCAAGCATTCTTAACCTGGATCCTCTTCAATAGCATCATGCATTCTGGACCTGGGTCCTGTGAAAGAGGGTCATGTGGTATGACCCTGGGTCCTCTGCAAGGTTATTATGCATTCTGTACCTTGCTCCCCTTCAAGATTAAAATGCTTTCTGAACCTAGGTCCCTTGCCAGAGCATCATGCGTGATGAACATCGATCGTCTGCAAGAGCCTCATGCATTCTGAACCTGGGTCCTCTGCAAGAGCCTCATGGTTTCTGAACCTGGGTCCTCTGCAAGAGCCTCATGTGTTCAAACCTGTGTCCACTGCAAGAGCATCATCCATTCTTAACCCAGGTCACATGCAAGAGCATCTTGCATTCTGGAACCTGGGTCCCCTGCAAGAGCATCATGCAATTTGAACCTGGATCCTCTGCAAGAGCATGATGCGGTCTGAACCTGGGTCCTCTGAAAGAGTGACATGCATTCTGAACCTGGCTACCCTGCAAGAGTATCATACGTTCCAAACCTGGTTCCCCTGCAAGAGCATCATGCATTCTCACCCTGCGTCCTCTGCAAGAGCATCATGCGTTCAGAACCTGGGTCCCCCACAAGAGCTTCATTCGTTCTGAAACTGGGTCCTCAGCAAGAGCATCATGCGTTCAGATCCGGGATCCCCTGCAAGAGTGTAAAGCGTTCTGAACCTGGGTCCCCTAAAGAGCATCATGAGTTCTGAACCCAAGTCCCCTGCAAAAGCATCATGCTTTCTGAAATGTGGTTATACTGAAAGAACAACATGTGTTTTGAACCTCAGTACTCTGTAAGAACATCATGCATTCTGAACATGGGTCCCCTAAAGAGCATCATGAGTTCTGAACCTGGGTCCTCTGTATGAGCATCATGCATTCTGGACCTGGGTCCCATGCAAGATCATCATGCATCCTGAACCTGGGTACTCTGCAAGAGCATCATGCGTTCTGAACTTTGGTCTTCTGTAAGAGCATCATGCTTTCTGAACCCCTATATAGCATCATGAGTTCTGAACCTGGGTATTCTGCAAGAGCATCATGCATTTTGAAACTGGGTCCTCTGAAAGAGCATCATGCGTTCTGAACGTGGTTCCCCTGCAAGAGCATCGTGTGTTCTGAACCTAAGTCCTTGAAAGAGCATCATGTGTTGTGGACGTGGGTCCCCTGCAAGAGCATCATGCAATATGAACCTTGGTCCACTGCAAGAGAATCATGTATTCTGAACCTGGGTCCTCTTCAAGTGCATCATGTGTAATGAACCTGGGTCCTCTGCAAGAGCAACATGAGTTCTGAACCTCTGATTTCTAGAAGAGCCTCATGCATTCTGAACCTTGGTCCTATGCAATAGAATCAGGCATTCTGAACCTTCGACTCCTGCAAGATCATCATGCTTTCTGAAACTGGAACCCCTGCAAGAGCATCATTTGTTCTGAACTTGGGTCCTCTGAAAGAGCCTCATGCATTCTGAACCTGTACCCTGTGTAAAAGCACCATGCATTCTGAACCTGGATCCCCTGCAAGAGCATCATGCATTTTGACCCCTGTTTCGATGCAAGAGCATCATGAGTTCTGAAACTCGATCCTCTGCAAGAGAATCCTGCGTTCTGAACCTGGGTCCTCTGCAAGAGCATCATGCTTTCTGTACATGGGTCTTCTGCAGAAGCGTCATGCATTCTGAAGCTGGGGCCCCTGCAAGAGCATCATGAGTTCTGAACCTGGGAATTCTGAAATAGCATCATGAGTTCTGAACCTGGACCCCTGCAAGAGCATCATGAGTTCTGAACCTGGGTCACCTGCAAGAACATCATACTTTCTGAACCTGGACCCCTGCAAGAGCATCATGAGTTCTAAACATGTGTCCTCTGCAAGAGCCTCAGGCGTTCTGAACATGGGTCCTCTGCAAGAGCCTCATGCATTCTAACCTGTACCCTCTGCAAGAACATCATGCGTTCTGAACATAGGTTCCCTGCAAGAGCATCATGCATTCTGAACCTGGGTTCCATTCAGGAGCATCCTGCGTTGGGAACCTGGTTCCCCTGCAACAGCATCATGCGTTCTGAAACTGGATCTTCTGTAAGAGCATCATGCATTCTGAA
Source organism: Ondatra zibethicus (assembly GCA_004026605.1). Classification (NCBI taxonomy): domain Eukaryota; kingdom Metazoa; phylum Chordata; class Mammalia; order Rodentia; family Cricetidae; genus Ondatra; species Ondatra zibethicus. The sequence continues at coordinate 25,065 of PVIU01023681.1, forward strand.
CCTGGGTCCTCTGCAAGAGCACCATGCATTCTGAACCTGGGTCCTCTGCAAGAGCATCATGCATTCTGAACCTGGGTCCTCTGCAAGAGCATTGTGAGTTCTGAACCTGGGTCCTCTGCAAGAGCATTGTGAGTTCTGAACCTGGGTCCTCTGCAAGAGCATCATGAGTTCTGAACCTGGGTTCTCTGAAAGAGCATCATGATTTTGGAACCTGGGTACCCTGCAAGAGCATCATGCGTTCTGAACCAGGGGCCTCTGCATGGGCAACATGGGTTCTGAAACTGGGTCCCCTGCAAGAACAACATTTAATCTGATCCTGGGTGCTCTGCGATAATTGCATAATGTGCTTTGAAACTGAATCATCTGCTAGAGCGTCATGCATTCTGAACCTGGGGCCTCTGCAATAGCATCATGCGTTCTGAACCTGGTTCCTCTTCAAGAGCATCATCCATTCTGAACTTGGGTTCCTTGCCAGAGCAACATGAGTGCTGAACCTGGTTCCTCTACAAGAGCCTCATGAGTTCTGAAACCATGTCCTCTGGAAGAGGCTCATGCATTCTGAACCTGTGCCCTCTGCAAGACATCATGCATTCTGATCCTTGGTCCTCAGCAAAAGCAACAGGCGTTTGGGACCTGGGTCCTCTGAAATAATTGCATTATGGGTTCTCAAACTGAATCCAATGCAAGAGCATCAAGCATTCTGAAAGGGGTTCCCTGAAAGAGCATCATGCATCCTGAACCCGGGTTCCCTGCAAGAGCATCCTACATTCTGAACCTGGGTCACCTACAATAGCATCATGTGTTCTGAACTTTGGTCTTTGGTAAGAGCCTCATGCCTTCTGAACCTGGGTCCCCTAAAGAGCATGATGTGTTCTGAACCTGGGTCCTCTGCAAGAGCATTATGTGCTCTGAACCTAGGTCCTCATTAAGAGCATAATACTTTATTTATATGGGTCTTCTGCAAGAGCGTTATGCATTCTGAAGCTGGGGCCCCTCCAAGAGCAATATGTATTCTGAATTGTGTACACTGCAAGAGCATCATGAGTTCTGAACCTGGATCCTTTGCAAGAGCATCATGAGATCTGAACCTGGGTCCCCTGCAAGAGAATCATGTGTTCTGAACCTCGGTTCTCTGCAAGAGCATCATGTGTTCTGAACCTGTGTATTTTGCAAGAGCAATATGAGTTCTGAACCTGTGTCCTTTGGAAGAACCTTATGCGTTCTGAACATGAATCCCCTGTAAGAGCATCATGAGGTCTGAACTTTTGTACCCTGCAAGAGCATCATGCTATCTGAACCTGGCTCCCACACAAGAGCATCATAAGTTCTGAACCTAAGTCCTCTGTAAGAGCATCATACATTCTGAACGTGGGTCTCCTGCAAGAGCATCATGCATTCTGAACCCGGGTCCCCTGCAATAGCACCATGCATTCTGAACCTGGGTCCCCTGCAAGAGAATCATGCATTCTGAACCTGGCACCCCTGCAAGAGCATCATGAGTTCTGAACCTCGGTCCTCTGCAAGAGCATCATGCACTCTCATCCTGGGTCCTCTGCAAGAGCATCATGCATTCTGAATCAGGGTTCCTGCAGTATCATCATGCGTTCTAAACCTGGGTCATCTGCAAGGGCATCATGCATTCTGTATCTGCGTCCTCTTCAAGAGCATCATACATTCTGAACCTTGGTCCACTCAAGAGCATCAGGTGTGGTTCAGTAGTTGACTGTTCAGTTTCCATGAGTTTGCAGGCTTTTTGTTGGTGGAATTGTTGTTACATTCTAACTTTACTCCATGGTGATCTGACAAGACACAGGTGGTTACTCCAACTTTTTTGTATCTGTGGATGTTTGCTTTGTTACCGAGTATGTGATCAATTTTCGAGAAGGTTCCATGAGATGCTG
>PVIU01023682.1:0-26874 GCA_004026605.1 Ondatra zibethicus
GTCTAATGACTATCTTGAATATCACCATAGAACCTTTGTCCAGTGACAGATGGAGATGGGAACCCACATTGGAGCACTGGACTGAGCTCCCAAGGTCCAGTTGAGGAGCAGAGTGAGGGAGAATATGAGCAAGGAAGTCGGGACCGTGAGGGGTTGGTCTACCCACTAAGAGAGTGTGCCTGATCTAATGGGAGCTCACTGGAGCCAGCTGGACTGGGACTGAAGGAGCATGTGATCAAGCTGGACCCTCTGAATGTGGTGGACGACTGGGGTAGATTGAGAAGCCAATGATGGTGGAGCTGGGATTTGTCTCTACTGCAAGTGCTGGCTTTTGGGATCCTGGTCCATTTGAATGCAGACCTTCCTGAGCCTGGATGGAGGGGGAAGGGCCTTGGACTACACACAGGGCAAGATACCCTGCCCTCTCCTAGGACTGGAGGGGGAGTGGTGAGGGTGAATCGGGGAGTGGGAGGGAAATGGGAGGAGGAGAGGAAGTGGAAGTTTTGAATGGTATTATTTATAAAGCAATAAAAAATTGTAAAGTTTTGTAGAATTTCATTAATATTTCAGATGATCAGTTTTACACCCTTAAATTTCTGAGGTATCATCTGCCTTCATTCTAAGCTTCCATCCTTTTTGCATCTTTCCATCTTGTAACCATGAGCACACTGGTACTCTTAGCATGGACAGAATGGGGGAGTGCAGCTGCAAGTGAATGCAGCATTTGCTGAAGAATGTTAAACCCTGTTTTCTGTTGCTATGAGAGAACACGAGAAACTTCTGTACACGCAGTATGGAAGTTTCAGGGAGATGGAGACTTCTAGCAGTCAAAGCGCTTGCGGTAGAAGCACAAGAACCAATGTTTGAATTTCCAGCATCCACGTAGGAGCTATATAGGCATAATTGTCCATCTGCAATCTTCTCTGGAAGTGGAGATGGGATTCCAGGGAAAGCTCTGCATTCAGTGAAAAATCAAGCCTACATGAATAGGTGGAGAGAGATGAAGGAAATGACTTGATATAGCCTCAGGCCTCCATGCCAAGGTGTTCCCCCATACACACAGGTGCACCTACACATAAGGGAACATGCATACACACATGGCTTCACTCCACATTAACAAATACACGCAGGAAACAATCGATGTTCCTTTTGGCTCACATATGGTGTTGGCATTTGCTCAGCTTCCATTTGGGAGCCTCATGCTGCTTCAAGTTATAGAGGAAAACTAAAGGGCAAGTGGGAACACACAAATAAAAGACAGGAGAAATTGGAAGAAAGTGGAGTCTCCTTCCTAACAAGAGTCTCTTGATGAACCACCTAGTTTCATGAGAATGGCATTAATTTCTCTTGAAAATCCTCTCAGAGTATTGTTTTGGTTACGTTTCTCATTGTCACGATGTGGGGCAGCTAGGGTAACTCATCTACAACCAGGAAGTGAAGAGAGAGAGAGAGATAATGAGATTTTTTTGGCTCACCTGTTCCCTTTCCTGTAGTCCAAGAGCCCAGCCAATGGAATGCTGCCACCCACATTTAAGAGGGTTTTCCCACATCACTAGCCTACTCTAGAAACTCCCTCACAGATTTTCCCAGAGTTTTGTTTCCATGATGACTCTAAATCCCATCAAGTTGACAGTCAAGATGAACTATTATAGGGACCAAATTTTGACATGAGTTTTGGGAAAGCAAACCCCCTCCAGACCATACTCAGAATTTGGCTTCTCATTACCAAGCAGAGGTAGCACATGCCTTTAATCCCAGCACTTGGAAGGCAGAGACAGGTGTATCTCTGAGAGTTAAAGGCCAGCCAGCCTACTCTACAGAGTGAATACCAGAACAGCCAAAGCTACACAGCAAAACCTGTCTCAGTTAAAAGAGGGAGGAAGAAGGAGGAGGAGGAAGAGAAGAAGAATTTGGACTCTTTGGAGTCCATCGTTTTCAGGTTTTCTAAACATCTTGTACAATGGTGCACACATGTTCATATATGTGAACAGATACTGTATAACTATAGCCTTAGCTCTGCATCTTTCCTGGGCAACAGGTGTGAGCTCTCCAGCACCACTCCCAGTTAGTTTACCCTATGCAGTAAGCAGCACAGGGTAGGGCCAGTTCTCGAACTCTCATAACCTCAGATCCCGCTCACCCACACAGACATCACCAGGGCTAGCTCTACTGTGCTGCCCAGGTGAACTGTGAGAGTATGAGAACTGGTTCTACTCCCTGCTGCTTGCTGTATAGGGTGAGTGAGCTGCTGTGGTGCTGTAGCGCTTACCCTAGTGTTGTAGATAAGAGAGTGCTGGCAGGCTGACCAACCCAGGAACCACCCAGACCCAGGGCTATGTGTTGATCCAACCTGGTATCCACCGCATGTAAGAGCTGCAGGAACATATTGCAGGAGATTTGTGTTGTTGTTCTGGGGCTGCCAATGGAGTCAGTTCTTGGTTCAGAGGGCGGGGTCCATATTCAGCTGGCAGGAGTGGACTCTGGTGAACTCAGGGGAGACAGACAGACACATAAGATGAACACGGACGGCCCAAGGATTTGGGCAGCCACTTTTTGAGTGGGAAAGAAGCCTGGAGGGTAGAGGTCACTGGTCATTTTTTCAGTTGCTCTGTGGATCGATAAGGTTTTACCCTAATATCTGACTGTTGCTATCTTTTATTAATAAAACAATAAAAGAAAACATTATAGAAGCTTGTGAGTTATAGAATTCAGAGTTGCAGTCCCTTCATAACACAAAGCAGAGACAGGATATCCAAAAGGAGCCCCACTGAGGGCCCAGTATCGATAATGCAGCAGAAGCTACCTTAGTTTTTTGCAATGTGATTTTTCATTGAACATGAAGCTCACCAATTGGCTAGACTGCCTGACTGGTGAGATCTGGGGAGTCTCCTGCCTCTACTTCCCCACTGATGGAACTGCATTGTGCTCTCAGGTGTAGCTTTTAACATGGAGGCTGTGGATCAGAAAGAAGCTCCTTATATTTGCATGGCTGGAACTTGACCCACTTAGCCCTCTTCTCAGACCCTGAGCCATTTCTTCTGTCTTCCATTTAGCTTTCTCCAAATTTGAGGCATCTATCAGATTTCTCAGGCATTTTCAGAGAGTAGATGGCTCAGCTTTTCACGCTATTTTCTAGAAGTGAAGGTGGCTCTAATCTCTGTCCACAGCCATTTGTTCTCCTTACACATCTAATCTGTTCATAAAATTTCAAATGTTTAAAAGCAGCAGGGCTGGGTTAATAACTCATCAGGTGAAGCACTCCATACAAGCTTGACAACCTGAGTCCAGAGACCCCAAAGCACATAAAAATGACCACAGCGCCACCCATCTCTGGTATAAGTGCCCCTAGAGGAAGGGAAGAACCAAACAGCAGACTCCTGAGGAGCTTGTGAGGCAGCGAATCTGGCATGTACAGAAATGAACAACAGATATCCTGTCTCAAACAAGGTGCAAGGCAAGCTTGAGAAAACAGGTGTTTTCCTCTCAGGTTGCCCTCATCTTCCACATGTGTATCATGACACATGACACATACACACTTGTATTCAAACATGGATATACATACACATACATGCATACATATGCATGCTCGCAAAGATAAAATAGTAATTTACACATTATCCTTGTTAATTTTCAGCCCTGTCCTTTTTCTAAAATTCTTCTACTGAGATGAGAGTCTGTGATGGTTGCATCCTGCAAAATTTGTGAGTTACAGCTTTATACATGAAGGAAAATAAGTAAGATCATAATAGGCAGACACATTAAGGAAACATCTTTGATACTTCATGAGAAATGCAGTATGTTGTAGGATGAGGATACCGTGAAAGAACACATAGCTATAAACCATATTTATGGAGATTAAAAAGAACAGGAAAATCTATATTAAAATGTGAAATGCTAAAGTAATACATAGAGAAGAGAGCAAACTTGGCTATAAAAACACACAGTTTATGGCTCAAGGAGCTTGGCTAAGCATATGTGTTTACTTCTCTTTCATCCAGAAATCCTGCGGTGATGGCAGAAGGGATACAATAATAGCAATGCATTGCCGACCCATGTGGCCATGATATACAGCCAGGAAATAATCCTTTCACATATCAAACCAGTGCAAACTTTGGGAATACTACAAACACGTGAAATTTGATGACTACGAAATCTACAGCCTTTGCTGGGTGACCCTGCCCACTGCTATCAGACTGATTGCACAGGAATAGACTGCTTTGGACCTCCATGTGACACTCCAGCTACTAGCTTTTCAGCATGACATTTAAAGCTTTCCAGGATGTACTTCCAACTTTCTCAGTTATGTTATTCTTTTCTCCACAGCAATCCTCTGGTATAATTACGCTGATGTTAGTTTTCTCGTGTATTTGGGTGTGTATGTGTGTGTGTACTTACATGCTAAGGAGTGCATGCACATATGTGAGTGCATGAACATGGAGAACAGTAAACAAACCTCTGTGTCATGCCTCAGGAATCATCTTTACTCATCTTGTTTTGATGTAGGATTCCTCTCTGCATGCTGTGAATATGTTTAATTATCATTGGTTTATAGAGAAGCTGCTTTGGTCTATGACAGGTCAGAATAGAGCAAGGCAGGAAATCCAAGCAGAGATAGTCAGGAGACATCATTTAACTGCCAAAGAAAAAAGACATCAGAACCTTACTGGTAAGCCATAGCCTCATGGCAATACACAGACTAATAGAAATGGGTTAAGATATAAGAGCTAATGAGGAATATTCCTGAGCCATTGGTCAAACAGTGTTGTAATTAATATAAATTTTGTGTATATTTGGGTCTGGATGGCTGGAAATCTAAAGAACAGTCTCCACTTACATTGTTTTTTGGTTTTGTTTGTTTTGCTTCATTCTGTGATTTATGAGAACTGATTTATGTGGCTCAAAGAAAGTTGCTTCTGACATTTGGGATTCCCCCAGTGCTTATTTCCATTGTATAAATTCACTCTCCATTTGGCTACTTTTTGTGATTATGTAGTTGATAATCTTGTTCAGTAATATAAGGCGTCGTGAAGCTGTATGTTTCCCTGTGTATCTCATGATGCATATCTTCATGCCATGGTGTGGGAGAACAATTCTATATCTGTCAATTATGTTTTAAATAAACGCTGATTGGTTGGTAGCCAGGCAGGAAGTATAGGCGGGAAAACCAGACAGGAAGTAGAGGTGGTGCAATAAGAATAGGAGAATTCTGGGAAGCAGGAAGCTTCCCTGCACTCCTGCCCAGACCACTGAAGAAGTAGGATGTGACCTGCCCCACTGAGAAAGGTACTGAGCCATGTGGCTAACATAGATAAGAATAATGGGTTAATATAAGAATATAAGAGCTAATAAGAAGCCTGAGCTAATGAGCCAATCAGTTTATCATTAATATAGACTCTCTGTGTAATTTCTTTGGGACTTGCTGGCTGTGGGAACTGGGCAGGATGGAAACCCCAACTAGCATGGCCTTCATGTTACAATACCAGGGACACAGAAGACATTCTATATATTCTAGATTCTCTGTTGTTCTCCATTTCATGCCTCCAAGCTGTGCTCCTGTTTTTTTCTTGGTACAGATCACTCTTCTGCTTCTTGATTTCCGTAGGTACCATCTTTCTTTACTGAGGAGTCAGATTATCTCTCAATTTATGTTTGTGTTACTTCTTTTAAATTAAAGGTTTATTTTATTTCAATCATGTGTATATGTGCATGCCTATTTTGGAATGTATACATTCATGAGTGCAGGTTCACACAGAGGCCAGAAGTGAGCTCTAGATCAACAATCAACAGGAGCTGGAGTTAAAGATGATAGTTAATTCTCTGAGTTCAAAACCAAACCTGGGTTTTCTGCCATAGTTGTATGTGCTCTTAACTACTGAGTCATTTCTTTAGCCCCAACTCCTACTCTATCATGCATTTCTCTTAACACAGTTCACACCAATTTTAGACATCTCACTGTTTCCACTAGAATATGGTGTGGTGGGCAGAACGACTGCAAAGCGATCAGGCGTCCATCCCAGGTAGATGATTGAATCTCCTCTTTAAATTGTGTAAGCTCTGGGATCAGGATGGATCACAACCTCTTAATTTAGAGACAAACTGGCTTTTCATTAACTAATAGTGATCAGGGCAAGGGTAACAACTCAATTTATAGAATGTTTAATGAACAAACATAAGAACCTGAATTCAATCCTCAGAACCCATGTAAACAAAGCTGCAGGTGCTCTTAATCATTTGTATTCACAGAACTGGGAGAGTGAAGCTAGGCAGATCCTGAGGCTCACTGGATAGCCAGTCTACCCTACTTTGTAAGCCACAGCCAGTGAGAGTCTGTGTCTAAAAGGCTAAGTGGACAGCATCTGATGACTGAAAGCTGAGCTTGATTTCTGGCATCTGTATGTGCATGTGCAGTCTCCCCATGCATACCTGCACGTGCATGCATGTACACACGTCCAAGCACACACACACAGATGCACACATACACACACAAGTATACACTACACAAAGAGAAAAAGAGAGATCATTTGCTGGGGCCTGGGGTTGTCCATGAATCCCTTCCAGGGACTCAGCCCTTCCAGGGACTCAGCCCTTCCAGGCACGGAGAGTGTAAACTTGGGATGTGTGAGAACACTGTGAGTGGTGTCGCGGAGAAAGGCCGTGAGAGCGACTCTGGGGCTGCGGGCAAGCCGCACCTGGCAGCTGGTATCAGCAGATAAGGCATTTAGGAGATTATGTCCCAAACATCATGAATAGAATTAATGGTATATATACGGAGCCTGGAAGAGACAGCTCACCTCCTCAGTCATGTGAGGGCACAACCAGAAGGTGCCGTCTATGATTTGCTGGGTACTGAGTAGTTTGATTTAGATCTTTTAGCCTGAGAATTGAGAGAAATAAATACCTCATTTGTAAGCATTTAAGCCTAGCACTTTCTTAGCTATTAGAAGTGTGTGTGTGTGTGCATGTGTGTGTGTGTGTTCATTTGTATGCCAGCATGCACAGAAGTATAATTGTGCAGAAACAGGAGGACAGCCTTGTCTGTCACTCCTTGATCATTATCCAGCTCCTTTTCTGAGACAGTGTCTTTTAGTCCCCTGGAATTCTCAAAATAAACTAGACATGTGACAGGTAAGTCCTGGGCATCTAGTGCATGTGTGCATTTTAAAATAAGCTAAACTGGCTGGTCAGCAAGCCCCAGGGATCTAGCCCTCCATGCATTCCTAAAGGAAGCGTGGAGCAGAGATGAACTGGGTGGCACAGGGCACCCGTCGCTTGAGCTGTTTGTCCTCACTCTATTCTCCTCCCACAGCTTTGAGGGGTGCTGAGTGGTTTGCTGTCAAGAGAAGAAGCACTGGAGCATCAGATAGCTTTATCCCTCAAGGCTGAGCTGCTGCTGACAGGCGCATGAAGCAGGGCCTTATCCCGGTGCCCATCAGCTTTGATGGGCAAATGGGAGAGCAGCTTACAGGCTTTCTCATTCCCAGAATCTTCATCCTCTCTCCCATGAAAGGGACAGGGATAGTTTTTGTGTTTGCTGGGTTCATCTTTTAAAAATATTTCCAGGCAAGCTGATCTTGAATATAGAATATAAATTCCTTAGTTTTCCATAGTTTATATGCGAGGAATTTGGAATGTGTCTCATCAATATCTCATCCATCTCATTGCCCAGAAAAGTCACCAGTAGGACTAACTGTTTTAATTTTATTATAAAACAACTTCAAGAACAATGTGTAGAAAGTAACCTTTTTTTACAACCTGGCCTGTTTTCCACACCTCTTTCTATAAAGCATGTAACATAATAAAAAGCATTGAAAAAAAAATAAAACAACTTCAACCATCAAGTCCATGCTAACATAAATGTGCACACATAAATATAAAGATTCTATTTTTCAGTTTCATGCTCCGAGAAAACACTGACTTGCATTTTCATGGAAATGCTGTATGACTTAAATGCAGGCTTAGGATAAGACAACATGCATATATCCAGAAAATCTGATGAATCCATATTCTCTGCTGTTGTACATCCTTAATCTCAGAACTACCCACGGACACGTCACAGCATGGCTCCTAGCATGTCCTAGATGGTCAAGAAGAAGATTAACTCCTAGTTGTAGAAAGGATTGAGAACATGTTCTGAGTTCAAGGGTGAGCTCAGCTGGTACAGCGCCTGCTTCTTAAGCATGCGGCCATGCTGAGTTTGATCTCTAGACTCCATAGTGGCAGCCATCCATCATCTCAATACTGGAAATGCAAAGACAGGCAGATCCCCGGGGACCCAGCCAGTCAGCCAGCCAAGCCTGACATGCAACAAGTGAGCGAGAAATCTTATCTCAGAAATTAAGGGAGAGGATGCCTGAGGAAAGATACTTGTTTTCTGATCTCCACAGACATGTGCATGCATACACACACATGTGTCCATATGCAAGGAACACAAGCACTTGTGCACACACACACACACACACACACACACACACAGAGAGAGAGAGAGAGAGAGAGAGAGAGAGAGAGAGAGAGAAAGACAGACAGACAGACAGAGACAGAAAGTTCTTCCAGCAATTACCATTAATGATGAAATTCCCAAGATATTTAAAAATAGACATTTAATTTACACTGCAGAATGCCACCCAGATTCTCCAGCCTCAGAGGCTGTCACTTTAGAGCTTCCAGCATGTTCTTATCCGACCGTGGAATTGAAGAATGTGCTCAACTGGAAGACAGTGATTGACAACTATTTTACCGACAGGACTGACAATGTAGGTTTCAGGAAGCAGAGTAAACACTAAGGCAAACAAAATGTCTGGATGATTCATAATTAACTGTGAGGAATTATCTGGTTATATTGAGCTAATAGGTAGCTTGGAAGGAGTTTAATTATTTGCGCCCATTAATTGAAGCTTTTATTCATTCTGTAATGAAATATTTACTGATGCATGGTGGGTTTCAGGAGGGAAGAATGCAGATATTCAAAGCACAAACCTTGCCTTAGTGACATGGATTTTCAGAAAATAAAGGGTATATGGCAGAGCAAGAAGAAAACATTGTAGAATCAGTTCAGAGAAGAGAGGCTGTAGTCAGGAAAAAAACAAGACAGAGAGGATGAGAAACAGACTCAGGCCAGCAGGATGGCCAGTTTCCATTTTCATTGCAGGAACTCAATTTGACTTTAGGATCCTGTGTACAAGCCAGGAGGAGGTCCAGCAGCAGGTACCTGGAGCTGGTAGCAATCTGGATTTGTTAGAGTGAAGAATGGAATCTGCTTTTGCTTGGAGGCCCACTATAGTAACCTCTCTTAAGAGTTACTCCGTTTGGGAGGTAAATCACCTGAACAAAGGACCTCTCTCAGGAAGGAGGGGTCACCTTACACCATGCTAAGGAGGTAGGGAGATAATTATCCCTTGGTGTGATAATTACTTTCCCTTGCAGGATTACTCCCTCAATGAGGTCATGACCCCAACCTCTAGGCTGCCATGGAGTTCTGTTGGATCTGAGTCCAGATTCAGAAAAGCATAGTTTTTCCTTCTTGACTCTAAATAGATTGCATAAATTTAGGCTTCTTTGTTCATTCTCTGAAGCATCACTCCCCTGCGCCTGACTGTTTTCCTCCGAGCTACACCAAGCCAAATGGCAGGACTGTCTCTCTCCGTCATCCCTCTCTCCTCTGGGAAGCTGCTGAGATTTATAACTTGACTGTCTGGAAGTTTGCTTTATTTCTAATAAAATTGTCACAAAAATTCCTTTCATGTCTGTTTTAAATTCTTTTATTAATGAGACCAAGACTCCAAGAAGGGAATCCAATTTCCCTAGTAAAATGTGGTAATTCTGACTGGATTATCCAAACTTCTGCCTCATAGAAAAGAAATGGAGCAGTCCACTCAGAGCGAATGGATAGGAAGGTTAGGAAACGGTAAACAAGCCAAGATTGAAGGTCATGGCACTGGAAATGGTGGGAGATGAACCCAGAAGAAGGAAAAGGCAGATCTTTAAAGTCTGGCAAGTCTTGATAAGGGCTCTGTACTTGACCCTAAAGTCAGGTGGGAAGCACTGAAGGTTAAGCAGGAATGTCCTCAAGAACATTTCTGTTAGAGTTGGGAGTTACACACAGCAGTTCAACACTGGGCTCATAAAATCCAACCAGATACCCAGATCAGGACATTTTCTTCACAGGCTGTGTGTGTGTGTGTGTGTGTGTGTGTGTGTGTGTGTGCCTGACGGTACTTCCTCCTGCGCGTATATGTGTAAGGCAGTTGTCAGCCTGTGATGTCATTTCTCAGGATGTTCCTACTTTGTTTTGTGATACAGGATCTCTCACTTTCACCAGGAACTTACTGACATATTGAGACTAGAGGGCCAGTAAACCTCGTCCATTTGTCTTCCCTTCCCAGAGTGGGGACTGTGATGGTTTGAATAGGTATGGCACCCATAGAATTATGTGTTTGAATGTTGGTGCTGTAGGGCGTGGCATTAGGAGGGAGTGTGTCACTGTGGGGGTGGGCTTTGAGGTCTCATACACTCAAGCTATGCCCAGTTGGCACACAGTTCACTTCCTGTTGCTTGAGGATCAAGCTGTAGAACACTCAGCTACTTTTCCAGCACCATGTCTTTCTCATCATGGTGATAAAGGACTAAAACTCTAAAACAGTAAGCCAGTCCCAATAAAATGTTTTACTCTACATGAGTTGCTGTGGTCACAGCATCTCTTCACAGAAACCCTAACCAATATAGGGATTAAAGGCAGTTCTCATCATTCCTGGCTTTTTCACATAGGTTCTGGGGATTGGACTGTAGTCCTCATGGTTAAATGGCAAGTATTTTACCAACTGACCCATCTTTCCACCCTGATTATGTTTCTTAATGTAATGGAATCAAACAAAATGAAAAAATACATACATTAAACTATATGCTAATCATATCAATAATGACTTTTTGGAACCAAGTTACAAAGTAAATTTTTCCTCCTTTGGGTTTTGGTCAACATAATTTGGGAAGTATTTTAGGATGATCTTCCCCAAAGCTGGCAATCTGGGAACCAATTAAGATCTTGGTCAATCTTGGTTGTCAACTTGACTGGATACAGAATCAACTAAAAGGAATCCTGCTAGGGACTTTCTTGAGGAATTTTCTGGATAGATTATTTAAAGTTGGAAAATCCACCCTAAATGTGGATGACACCTTCTGATGCCAGCTCAGATCAAAGGGAGGTAGAAGGAAAATTTGCTTTCTGGCTGTTTGCCTTCATTCTTGTCGGCAAGTTATGCCCAACCCTGCCTCATTTCTTCTCTGACAGTAGACTAGCTTCTTTGGTCCTCAAATGAACACTGGTGATCAGCAGCAGTTCAGCGACCTTCAGGACCTTCAGTATCAGATTGGGACTGCAGAGACGTAAGTACTAGGGACTAAACAATAGTCTAATTCCCAGCCTTTCAGGGGTGAATTATTAGCCATTGTTGGGACTACCAGACTATACTGTGTAAATCTAAAAAAAATCTCCCTACGGCATATTCATTCTATGGGTTCTCTTCCTCTAGAAAATCATTGATTGACACAGCAATCATAATTATGTGATATGAGAGAAAAGAGGAGCGTTTTAGAAGGAATGAAGATTTAAAAAATGTCATTTCATTCCTGTGACATCACATTGATGACAGAAGTTATCAAATTTCCCATTTTACAGATCTTCACAAATCTGTGAGACACAAATTTCCCTCCATGTACCCATGCTGTTTTGCATTCCTTTCACTAAAGGTAGTACTGATTGGTTTTTTTTTTTGTTGTTGTTAAAATACAATTAATCTAAAGAATTCTTAAATGCTTTTCATTTGAATTTTCAAATCTCCCCATCTAGAAGCAACCTAGTATCGGTCTTTCTTTTTATTTTCTTTTATTTTACATGCCAATCTGTTCCTTCCCTCCCTTATTCTCAATCCCCTCCCCCACATGCCATCCCCCATCCACTCCTTAGAGGGGGTAAGGCTTCCCTTGGGGAGTCAACACAGTCTGACATATCAAGTTGAGACAGGGCCAAGCCCCTCCTCCCTGTATCAAGGCTGAGCAAGGTATCCCACCGCGGTCTTTATATTAGAGTTATTATTCTGATTAAGTTTTTTTTCCAACTTGACACAAGCTAAAGTCATCTGAAAAGCAGAATCTCAACTGAGAAAATGTCTTGATCAGACTGTCTTGTAGATATGCCTGTGGGGCATTGTTTTGATTAATGACTGATGTGTCAAAGCCTAGCTTGCTGTAGGCAGTGCCATCCATAGACAGATGGTCCTGAGTGTATAAGAAAGAAGGCTGAGCAAGTCAGGGAGAACAAGCCTATAACACGAGGGCCTGCTTGTTGAGGTTTCTGTTCTGCCCAGTTCCCACAGCCATTTAGCCCCAAAGAAAATCACACAGAGGTCTCCATAAGTTATAAACTGATTGGCCCATTAGCTCAGGCATCTTTTAGCTTTTATAACTTATATTAGCCAATTATTCTAGTATATGTTAGCCACATGGCTCAGTACCTTTTTCAGCGGGGCAGGTCACATCCTGCTTCTTCGGTGTCTGGACAGGACCGGGGAGAGAGCTTCCTTCTTCCGAGAATACTCCTGTTCTCATTGCCCCACCTCTACTTCCTGTCTGGTTGTCCCGCCTATACTTCCTACCTGGCTATTGGCCAATCAGCATTTATTTAAAACATAATTGACAGAATATAGAATTGTCCTGCACCACAAGCCAGTAAGCAGCACTCTTACATGGTCTCTACTTAATTTTCTGCTTCCAGATTCCTGCTCTGCTCAAGTTGCTACTCTGACATCCCTTAATGATGGACTGTGATTAGAATGTGTAAGACAATTCTGTTCCTCCCCCAGTTGCTTTAATCATGGTCTTTTTTCATAGCACCAGAGAGCAAATTAAGACAGCTACTCATGTAATATACTATACCTCCTAAATCACTCTGTGTCATATCATTTAACCTTGGATGTTCTTCAATGGTAATATATGTTTCTAGAAAATCTCTCTCTCTCTCTCTCTCTCTCTCTCTCTCTCTCTCTCTCTCTCTGTGTGTGTGTGTGTGTGTGTGTATGTGTGTGTGTGCGTGTGTGTGTGTGTGTGTATGTGTGTGTGTGCGTGTGTGTGTGTGTGTGCGTGTGATTTCAGGTACACATGTATGTAGGTGTGCATGTGAAGGCCGGAAGTCAACCTCAACCTCAGGCATTGTTTCTCAGGACATTTGTTTCCTAAGACAGTGTCTTTCATTGGCCTACAGCTCACCAACCAAGTAAGTAAGGCTATTTGGTCAGCAAATCCCAGTGATTTTCCCATTTCCATTACCTTAACACTGGGATTGCAGGCACCTGATACCACAACCAGACATTTTTATTCAGGTACTGAAGATCACACTCAAGGTGCTCATGCTTGCAAGGCAAAACTTTACCAACAGAATCACCTCTTAAGTCCTAGAAAAGAGCTTCTTCAGTAACTGGTAACTTCCCTCTCTTCCACCTTCTATAGTAGATTCTTGAGGAAAAGATTATAACCATGGAGAAGAGAGGAACTGATGCTGAAAAGATATCAAGCAGGAAGTCCTTTCATCTTATTCAAAGTAATTGGAGGCAGAGTAGGCATGTGACTCATATTTATAACATTCTTATAACTCTGGTGTCTTCATCTTGTCTCATAATTCTCCATGCACCAAACTGTTTCTTCAAAGAAAAGAACTCCAATAAGAAGATTATTTTTTAGTGAGTGAAATTTTATTCTGATAGAAAGTGAATTTCAGTAATATTTTAGATATACATACACGTATATGTGTATATGTGTGTATATATAATATTATGTATATATATATATATCATAGATATTTTGTATGCATTGCTTTTGCAAAACCTTGCTGTCTTCTATTCTATGACATTAAAAAGCTTTTAGGTAGGAATCCAATTCACCAAATTCTCTGTGAAGATAGGGAAAAATACACAGTTCTGAGGTTTTTAAACAGGCCTTCTTGGCAGCATGCCTATATCCTTCCCTCATAATCTTTAGACAGAATGCCAATCTCTTACCTACCTTCTCTTGTTTGTTCTTAAGCAATAAGCCAAAATCAAGCTGAACACATTTAATTATAGGCTGTGGCCTTCTTTTGAATTAAAATAATCAGCAATACATTAACATTTTGCCACATGTTTCATGATCGTCTTGTTTTTAAGGATGACAACACTCTTTCATTTAAAAGTCAAACCAATCTAGCATTTTTGTAGCTGTTAAACAATGCCATTGCCTAACCCTTTGCTCTCCCACTGTGGGAACCTAGAATTGGAAGGTAACTCCTGGAGAGCAAGTTTCAAGCAAACCTATAGACTTGTCACCATTAAGATCTAGAGTGTGGTGTCTGTGTTAATTTCTGAGGAATGCATGGAAAATAACAATGTTATATTCTGATCACTTGCAATTATCTAAATCACACATTGGACTAAATACTTAAAAGTTATGCCATTAAGGAAAGACAAGAAAAGAAAAAATAAAGGAAAATTTTACTGATTTTGGGATGCAGCTTATTTAGTAGAGTTCTTGCTCAGAATTCACAAGGACCTCTATTTGTTCCTCATCATCATATAAACCAGGCCCATGGTACATGCTTATAATCATAGAACTTGGGAGATAGATGTAGAAAAACCAGAAGTTCAATTTGTTCCTCATCATCATATAAACCAGGCCCATGGTACATGCTTATAATCATAGAACTTGGAAGATAGATGTAGAAAGATCAGAAGTTCAAACTATCTTTAGCAGCATAGAAAATTTGAGGAGAGCTGAAGATGAAAGTTACAAAATAATTCCATACTAGTTCAGAATTGAGTATAATAAAGGGTTATTTATTTAGGGGTTGACTCACAGATCACAGTCCTCAGCATGAACATGGAAGAGGAACTGAATACAGAAGCCTGGAGAGAGAGAGAACACACACTTTACATTGGCATTTATAGTATAAGAGGCCATGCCCAAGTGGGCAGATATTACAGACTGTTTCTACAGCACCTCCCCTTTTGTTTAAATAAAAGAGTTTATGAGCCTAATACAAAACTTATACAATAAGAACAAATATCAAGTATAAAAATTAGAATTACAACCAGCATAAGCAATATTAAGCAAGGAACATATGCTAAATGTTTCAATGATCATTCTACCCTAAGGAGTCTAAGTATTAGAAATGGCTTGGCTAAATCAAAAAAGTAACTACGACTATCTAATCTTCAATCCCATTGAAGGCCTGAGAAGGGAGATAATATAACTTGAGTAGGCAGGAAGTGCAATAAAGCAGCTTCCAAAATGTGCATTAGATGACAGAGACACTTGGATACTTTGGCAATCACCCAAAGTCTCATTTTCAGTGTTGACACAACCAACTTTGGCTATGGTCTAGAGTAACTGAAAAACCATTTTTCAAGGCAGGAAAATTTTCAGAACCATCTAACCCTGTCTTAGCAATGTTAGCAATGTTTGGCAGTCTTTTATCTTGTATCGCATTTGACCTGTCCAGACATCATGCATTTTGTCAATGTTTGAGGCATAGGCAGTTCCTTGCCCAAAGGCCAGGTCTGTCAAGAAGAAAACAAACTCCAAGTAGAATGTCTTTGGTGCTCAACATTCTTTCAGGAATAGATCAGTGCTGCCAGGAGCAGTTGTGTCTCACATAAACAGAAACCTAAGTTATTTAAACGCCATTTTCTACAGTTCTTTGAAGTGGATGAAGATTGCCTATCTATGCAGAATACAATCTTTATGTACCTAAAGAACCTGATTAGTCTAACTATAAATATGACAAACATGGATGACTATAGACCTATAATACTTAATACCTATATAGCTTAACAATGACTTAAGACTTCATATTAGAATATTAAGCAATCTTTAAACAACTGTGAACCAGCAAATGATGACAATGACCTCAAAATGTAAACAATACATAAGTATCTTGATCAGAGGTAGAAATGTATAGTGTAATAGAATAAATTTATTCTAAAATTGTATTAATATACAAAAAGTCTTAAGCAGAGGTAGAAGCACACATGCATACAATATGACAAAATAACTTGGCCTGGGTGTACAAATATTACAAACTGAAATAGGATCATATTCAATATAATTTGAATTTGTATCAATATATAAGAATCTATATCAGTGTAAATTGCTTATAAATAATAGCTCACAAGTATTCACTCTATTACTCACTATTATTATTGGTGTGAGTAAGTTCACACTAATCTACCTATTATCCCATCCAATGTCCCCTGTTTTTTCAAAGAGATCCTTGAGCCTACATAATTTCTACCCTAACCTCCAACCCTCTCCAGTTATAATCAACCCCTAACTGATGTCCCTAACTCTATGGACAAACTTTGTTGGGAGAGAGAACATCGTTTTCTAGAATTACTTCCAGCTGTGATGAGGGCAATGTTTTTTCTATTGGATCCTGAAAATTAAAATGATAGTTAAGTTTCAAGATTACTGTCTAGTATAATTGCAAGTAGTCTCTGAATAGTCATTTGGAGTTCTAGCAAGAACATTGTAAGAAGGTGCACCATTTCAGCTAACTAAGTTGGAACCATCTTGAGCAGCTGGTACCCAAAACTGGTCTTAAGGTAGTGCTATCAGCATCATGATGTCATAGCAACCAGGTGGAGTCGTTGTAGGGCTCCCTTCTTCCTGGAAACTGCAAAGATTACTGCAGGAAAATCTACTGTTTGTTGTGTAAAACTTAAGCATTATTCATATAGATATATATTCAATGAAAGATATGATATAGACAAAATAGATATGGAGAAGAGTAAATTTTTTCTTAAAATCTTTCTTTGTTTTGTCCCAAACAAGATGGCTCCTGACATGAGACAGAAACTCTGAATTCTTATTTTAGTAGCATTAGCATTCTTGGATTTAGAGAAGGATGACCATCGTCCAACTCCAAAGCCAGGTTTATATATACATATATAATACATAATATGTATATGTAATTTTTACCCTTAGATTGCCTGTCCTAATAAGTCATATTTCTCTTTGCTTGGTGATCCTTCCTGGATAGGTATGTTTTTCTCTTTAGGTATCCAAACGTCCAGGGTCTCTTGACTTTTTGAAGATGTGTGTTTACCTGCAAAGACAAGAACAGAATTCTGCCCCAACCCTTTGAGGTTTTCATACCACCTCTGTGAGTATGAGTATGAGTCAGCTCTGTGGATGAGCGGTCATTTCTCTGTTTCAAGAGGTTTCTCCTTCTTAAATAGAATCTTTATTAATTTTGTTGGTATCCATAGCTTTTCTTTTCCTGTGGAAACAAGAGCAAAACACCTTCCCCAATGTAGCACATCTCCTAGTTTCCATTCTGAGGTAACAGTCTTTGAAATAGACTGGCTGATTCAATTCTGAAGTTTTTTTCTATTATCCAATGTCTCTCTGCTGCAATTGTACCTTTCTCATTAGCATTAAGAAAATTCAAGGTTAATAAAACATTATGCAATGCATTTCTGGGGACATTTTCTATCCCTTTCTGTTTGTTTAACATATCCTTTATAGTTCAATTTGATCTTTCTATAACTTCCTGACCAATAGGATTGTTTGGTATTCCTGTAATATGCTTTATATTATGATAAGCAAAAAAAAACCTGTTTTATTTTCTTAGAGACATATGCTGGACTATAATCTGTCTTTATTTGTGCAGGTATACGCATGATGGCCATAACTTCTAATAAATATGTGATTACTAAATCAGCCTTTTCTGAACTCAAGGCAGTTGCAATTGAAAACCTGAATATGTGTCAATGGTATGGTGTACATATTTTAATTTTTCAAATTCTGTAAAGTGGAACACATCCATCTGCCAGATTTCATTTGTTTGAGTACCCTTTGGGTTATTCCCTGCAATCATATAATTTTCAAATTTATTAATTTAATTATCTTTGTTAGGGCATTTCAATAAATTGTAGGTGTAATAATCTTTATTGGCCAGCAGGTCTTGCAGTTGTAGCCGTGTGGCAGAAAGACAGGACCAGTGGCGGTGTGGGACTGTTCGTGCTGCTTTGGTTACACACATTGGTGCCTGGTTAAATACTGACAAATATGCTTTGCTTTACAAATTTAGAGCAATTAAATTAATTTCATACATGGAACAAGGAGCCCAGCGCTTGCAAGCAGGGAACACAAACTAGGAGGTACACAATTTGCTGTGCAGCAGGGAAAGCGGCAGGTGGGAGAAGCATGCATGAGCCTGGCAAACAGCCAAGCTGCTGCTTTGACTGTGGCGGGGTTTGGCAAGCAGCTGCTTAGTAGGTGAAATCAAGTCAGTTGGGCAGGGGTGGAAGACCTTCTGGGTAGCAGACCTTTTGGGCCTGTTTTGGCCTATCCCCCTAGGTATGGAGTTGGGATTCACATGGATGCCAGATGAAGATGGAAGTTATAAAATAATCCCACACTAGCTCAGAATTGAGTATAATAAAGGGTTGTTTATTTAGGGGTAGATTTACAGATCACAGTCCTTTGCATGAATGGGGAACAGGAGCCGAATCCAGAAGCTGGGAGAGAGAGCAACCTCATGTTCTTTACATCAGAATTCATAGTATAAGTGGTCATGTGTAAATGGGCTGGTATCTTAAAGGTTACTGGCTGAAGGCGTTCCTACAGCATATAGCCTAGATTGTAAAAGAATGTATATTTCCCAAATTGGCACACTGGAAATCCAATTTATGGTAGAATATAAAGTCATTGTATAATAATCAGGGACACAGAAATAAAACAATAGGGTAGTTGTAATTGAAATAGAGGAATGAGTATTGGACACACTTGAAATAGAATTTTATCTCAGCACTTGACGCCTTTGTAAGATTGCTCACAGTCTTGCCTGATCACAGGTCTGGAGGTGATGAGAACTCAGTGGTGCATTCTGCAGAACACAAAGGGGAAACTCTAGGCACTGAAGTCTAGAGAGAATTGGAAATCTGTCTAATTACTGAGGCAAATTTTGGAGACAGTAAGGACAATCTAGAAGTTTTGGGAAAGGATCCATGAAGAGGAGTGCTTCAAGGACCCGAAAGATCCATCACTGGTAGGAGAATCACAGAAGAGAAGTGAGTTGAGAGTTAGAAGTGTGATATATTCACTAAATGTTGCTTCTAATACATAACCCAGGGCAGGTTGAGAACTGCCTGTGTTGGACCTAACTTGTCTTGATTTATAGAATGTGAAGTTTAAAGTCAGGAAAACTTAAAGCCTGTTTTCACTGTAACATTGGTCAGAACCTAAGGACAAACTGGGAATGTATTTGTGGGCTTTTAAATGTCTGATGTACTGTACAGAAGATAGAATGAGGACTAGGAAGTGTGGGAGTCTCTGACCACCACAGTCAGCATAGTAACAATCCTACTGGGGCCAAGAAAGTATTCAGTTCAACATGGCTCAGTAGAGGGTATTGGTTCAATTTGGGCTGGGGGGTCGAGTCAGGGTTTCTCTGTGTAACAGCCCTAGCTGTCCTGGAACTAGTCCTTGTAGATCCGGCTGGCCTTGAGCTCACAGAGATCCGCCTGCCTCTGTCTGCCAAGTGCTGGGATTAAAGGTGTGCACCATTAAAGACATGTGTCATTAAAGGCTATTGGTTCAAATTTTAAGAGTCTGACCCTGAGTAGTTTATTTTATGCATATTTAAGCCAACAAAATTTAGAAAATAATTTTCTGGTGATAATTAACTCAATCCTATGTGTACAATAGAGTTTAAGATATGACTACATCAAAATCCTTTATAAACTACAAGAGGCATCTTCCATAAAGATAGGTTCTATGGGTTAACTAAGAAAACAAGCTCATGATGGGGGAGAATCTGGTGTGGTCACCAAGCTATAAACTGCATCTGCTCTCAGGCCTTCTGGGCAGAAAACTTGTCAGATATCCCTCCCTTTGGAGAGACAGCCGTGTGTGTGTAACACTCTGGTTTCCCTAGTGCTTATCTGTGGATACAAGAACCTGCTTGCCTCCTACAGGTGTATGGTTTAGTTTGCTCTTTTTCTTCAACTAGTATCCAGTGTCAGTTGCACAAGCATGAGGACCAATGTTTGACCCCCAGAGCCCAACCTGCGCAACTACTGTGAGAATGGTAGTTCATAGTTGTAATCTCAGTGCTGGGAAAGCAGAGACAGATGAATCCCAGGGAAACTCTGATAAATAGTGTAGCCAAACTGGCAAGCTTCAGGGTGCAGTTAGAAATTATCCTCCCAAAATAAGGGGAGTAGAGCTCTTGAGGAACAACTCTGAAAGTTGACCTCTGGCCTCAACAGGCATAAATATGCATGTGCAGCCCTTCTCACATGTGCACCTACACATATGTGAGCATACTCACACGTACCACTGAAGCATCCTCTGCTCCAATATGTAAATATTAAATGAAGAATGTCTGGCAAGTTATACTGAGAAAGAATGTTTGCTTAACATAGAATAAAGGTACCTCTCTCAGCTGCAGTTATATAAAGACAGGCACGCCACCTTGTACGGCAGTAATTATTAAAGAGGTGTTTCTTCAGACACAACTGTTTCTACTTATAACGGTTTCACTCTCACTTTTCACTTTACTACTTCATATTTTGTTTCAACTTATCGACTCATTCAAGCCCCCCCTCCCCGAGGACCTGTCACTCTCTCTTGTCCAGTTTCATGTTTATCTCCATTGTTAGGGCCAGTCTAGGGGCAAAGATCTTACAACAGAATTTATCATGATGATAACTTACAACCTCATCAAAGACAAAATTGCCTGGGAAAATAATGAGTGAGGGTATGATGAGGGATTTCACAATCATTTAAAAGGTTTCCAAGAAGTACTTTTTAGACACAAAATTATGCTATATCATAATGCTATCCAGAAACCAAAGTGCTAAGTCTCACATGTAAATATATTTCAGCTGTATAAGGTATTTATAAAGACTTGAAATACCTTCATTAGATTGACTCATCCTTTCAAGGTGGACAAATCTTTATAAATAAGTTTTTTCTGTACACTTATAAATTTCCATTTTTCTCAATTGAATATTTACTTTTATAAACAGAGAAAATGTTAAAATAAAAAGCAATCCATTATACTTTACAAACTAAGAGGAGTTATATTCATGCTGCTCTGGACACAGGCCTTTCATGCTGCAGATATGAATGCAAAAGAGTCACGTATATTCTTTGATTAACAGTTCTTTTGTGGAGGCTTCTTTTGCTCTTTGTCTTTGTACAGTGTCAAGATAGCACTACCCATGAACAACCATATACAGGCAGAATTCAGAGAAACTACTATTGTTTACCCTGCCTAAATCTTTCCCCATTGTTCTAGTTTCATTCTGTTCATGTGATAAATGCTATAGCCAAAAACATGTTAGTGGAGGAAAAAGTCTATTTCAGCTTGCAAGTTACGGGCCACCATTAAGAAAAATCATGGCAGGAACTCAAGCAGAAATCCTGGAGAAATTCTGCTTAATAGTCTTCGGCTAGCTTGTTTATACAACTCAGAACTACCTGCCTAGGGATGATGCCACCCAGAATAGTCTGGATCCACCTACATCAATAAAACTCTAGATAATCCTTCATACATGTGACCACAAGCCAATATATTCTAGATATTTCCTCAATTGGAAATTTTCCTCTCAGATGACTCTAGTCTGTGTCAAGACTAGACAATTGACAGTTAATTCTAAACAGGCTGCCTGTGTCATTCCATATTTATTCAACCATGACAGCAAAGCTGGCCATGTATGTTGACTAACTGCTGGGTTAGCACTCATCTATCTGTCAGTTATTTTGGTTTCAAGTATATTCTGTTTGTCCTTCAGGGTATCTGGCAAGAGAGGTGTCAGGGTTCTGTTTGTTATAGTGTAGCAGATTCCCAGTGTACATTTAGGGAGGACAAGAAGAAGAAAGCTGCTGTGCTCCTCTATGGAGGTTCAGTGGGAAGATGCAGCTGCAGTGTGTGGTGCCTGGATAGGCTACAAAACATCAGCTCAGTCAGAGAGAATGAGGCTGGGGCTGTTCATCTAGTTTAATGATCCCCAACAAGCACACACTGAGACAGAGTTTATGACCTTCAGACTCAGTGATAGGGTTTAGGTTACACAAAAGCCTCAAAGGGATCACCAGGAAGAACAGTGAGCAGCAATGTGGGGACCAGACTGCAATACTGAGCAATGTGCTCCGTAACAAATACTATGAAGAAGGCACCAAATGTGTGATTTAAATGCTTTATTTGAATCTAGGCACACACAAAGAACTGATCTTTAGGACAGTGTGGGAACTTGCCAGAAGGTGAGGAAGAGAAAATTTTAGGTCAGTCACACTGCCTATATAGATTTAGTCTGTATGGGTCTACAGTGGGGGGTTAGTTACTGCATTTATTAATATCTAGTGACATATGCATGTTGGGAACTACCTTAGGCAATGAGTTTCAGTTTCCCAGCCTATTATACCATTTGGGGGAAGGAAGAAGCTTATTAGTAATTAAAACTATAATACCTGCCTTGCACCTGAGGAAGTAAAGCAAATCTCTCTGCCACTAAAGTGTGAATGGCATTTTCCGAATTCCTTTAGACAGTATTGAATGGCCAGGCATGGTGACTTATGCCTATAACCCCAGTTTTAGACAGGCTAACAGGAGGATTACAGCAAGTTCCAGGGCTACTCTATTTTATATAGTGAGTTCAATACCAGCCAAGACTATGTAGTGGGACTATGTCTCACAAACTGGAATGAAAGATAATAAAATAATTATTGCATGCACAGCCAAGGTGGAGTTGTGACTTTGTAGCAGAGAACACTGGAAAAAAAACAGCCATTACTGGGTGGTTAATGTCAACATCAGTGGTCATAAATGAAGTGGATATGTGAGTCTTTCATATGATATCATGGGAATAGCTCTTCACCTTTGTGGTCTTTCTCTGCCAAACATGTACCTGTCCCTGGAGAGATCATAAGAATAAGACAGCATGCAAACTCTGACAGAAAGACATTTTATTGAACACATGGTGGGTAGAATACATAGATAGGAAAAGGCAGACACTCATTGGTGTAGGAGGTCTTTCTGTTTGTGTGTTGCTTTCATCGGTTAATGAATAAAGAACTGTCTTGGCCTAGTTGGTAGGGAAGAACTTAGGTAGGCGTGGAAGACAGAACTGAATTCTGGGAGGAAGAATGCAGAGAGAGAAGAACGCCATGGAGCTGCCAGAGACAGACATGCTGAATCTTTCCCGGTAAGCCACTGCCACGTGGTGATATACTTCCTTTTATGTTCCATCTCCTAAAGACTTCTCTATCTCCTGATAATATTATGGCTTAATGAACAAGTTTTTTTTTTTTTTTTCAGACAGAGCACAGTTAACTAAGGAAATGCTGTAAGATGTAGTTGGAGAGGGAGCTTCAGGTAGGGACAAACCTCTTGGGAAACAGTAGGGGATTTGGATTTTACTATGAGTAAGATGGAACACAGTATTACATGATATGCTTTATTGATGCTTAATATATCCATGACTAATGTACACACTATATACAACAAAGTAGAAAGGAAATTGTATAGAAAACTCTTTTAGCGGAATAGAGGAAGGATGATGGTTATAGTCATTACAGCTTGGGGTGGTCCTAGTGAGAAGTAGACAGTGTTTGGATTAAGTAGTATGATGTGCTGACAGACTAGAAAAAACAAGGGGAAATTAAGGAATAAATGTATTCTTAAATTCACCAGGCAACTGGATAGATGGTAGTACCAGTTAATAAATTGGAAAAACAAATGAAATATGAGAGGTAAGCCTATAATTTGAATTGGGACACATAAACTTTTTGATGCATATTCTCTAATTAAATAATCAAATTAAATAATAAAAAAGCTCAATGATTTTTGAGGGCCAGGATGAGATGATAGCACAGTGAATACCTGGTCTTCAGTTGAATGTCTGAGGTATAGGAAAGAAGAGGGAGTTGGCTCGTTTGGTAAAATGCTTACCTTTCAAGTGCTAGGACTTTAGCTTCATCCCCAGAACCCTCTTTAACATGGTAGACTTGTGTCATGTTTTTGTAATCCCAGTCCTGGAGAGGAAGACACTTGTAAATCTGTGGGTTTCACTTGTCAGCCAGCAAGCCTACTTGATGAATTCTAGGCTCATAAAAAGCCTTGACTTCCCAAGTCTTCCCATGCTCTTGGGTAGATAAAATTAACATAGTAAAAATGGCAATCTTACCAAAAGCAATCTACAGAGTCAATGCAGTGCCCATCAAAATCCCAGCAAAATTTTTCACAGAACTTGAAAGAACAATATTCAACTTCATATGGAAAAGCAAAAAACCCAGGAGAGCCAAAACAATCCTGTAAAATAAAGAAACTTCTGGAGGCCTCTTAATACCTGACTTCAAACTTCAAACTCTACTTCAGAGCTACAGTACTGAAAACAGCCTGGTATTGGCATAAAAGCAGACAGGAGGGCCAATGGAAATTGAATTGAAGATCCAGACATCAATCCACAGACATATGAACACCTGATTTTTGACAAAAAAGCAAAATACATAAAATAGAAAAAAGACAGAATATTCAACTGTGGTCCTGGCATAACTGGATATCAACATGTAGAAAAATGAAAATAGATCCATATCTATCGCCATGCACAAAACTCAAGTCCAAATGGATCAAAGACTTCAACATTTAACCAGCTACACTGAACCTTATAGAAGAGAAAGTGGGAAGTACACTTGAACGCATTGGCACAGTGAACCACTTCCTAAATATAACCCCAGTAGTACAGACACTGAGAGAAACAATTAAGAAATGGGGCCTCCTGAAACAGAAAAGCTTCTGTAAAGCAAAGGACACAGTCAGCGAGACAAAACGGCAGCCTACATAATGGGAAAAGATCTTCACCAACCCCACATCAGACACAGGAGTGATCTCCAAAATATACAAAGAACTCAAGAAATTGGTCACCAAAAGAACATATAATCCAATAAAAAAAAAGGACCTAAACAGAGAACTCTCAACAGAGGAATCTAAAATGGCTGAAAGACTCTTAAGGAAATATTCAACATCCTCAGCCGACAGAGAAATGCAAATCAAAACAACTCTGAGATTCCATCTTACACCTGTAAGAATGGCCAAGATCACAAACAATGGTGACAACTTATGCTGGAGAGGTTGTGGGGAAAAGGGAACGCTTCTGCATTGCTGGTGGGAGTGCAAGCTGGTACAGCCCCTTTGGATGTCAGTGTGGCAATTTCTCAGAAAATTAGGAAACAACCTTCCTTAAGACCCAGTAATACCACTTTTGGGTATTTACCCAAAGGATGCTCAATCATACCACAAGGACATGTGCTCAATTATGTTCATAGCAGCATTGTTTGTCATAGCTAGAACCTGGAAACAACCTAAATGCTCCTCGATTGATGAATGGATAAGAAAATGTGGTACATTCACACAACGAGGCACTACACAGCAGAAAAAAAAAGACATATTGAAATTTGCAGGCAAATGGATAGATCTGGAAAACATCATAATGAGTGAGGTAGCCCAGACTCAAAAAGACAAATATTATATGTTCTCACTCATAAGTTATTTTTAGACATAAAGCAAAAAAAAAAACAGCCTATAATTCAAAATCCCAGAGAACCTAGACAATGAAGACCCTAAGAGAGACATACATGGATCTAATCTACATGGGAAGTAGAAAAGGAGAAGAACTCCTGAGTAAATTGGGAGCATGCAGACCATGGGAGAGGGTAAAAGGCGGGGGGAAAGGAAGGAAGGAGAGTGGAGAAAAATATATAGCACATTAAAAAGAATAAAAAGTATATATCTTGACATTAAAAAACAGGTGGATGAAGAATGTCAGCTGAACTATGCTTAGTCCTCCACACACAGTGAATGCACAGGTACATGAGCACATGCAGTGAATGCACAGGTACATGAGCACATGCAGTGAATGCACAGGTACATGAGCACATGTAGTGAATGCACAGGTACATGAGCACATGCAGTGAATGCACAGGTACATGAGCACATGCAGTGAATGCACAGGTACATGAGCACATGTAGTGAATGCACAGGTACATGATCACATACAGTGAATGCACAGGTACATGAGCATATGCAGTGAATGCATAGGTACATGAGCATATTCAAGTGCATGCACACAAAAAGAATGAGAGAAATCACATAGGGAGTGATTGTGGGAAAGAAGTCTTTGAAACTGAGGCTGTGCTGCTTCACTCTTCAGTTCTGAGAAAGAATGCCACAAATGCAGAAGTAAAGGCAAGAGTGACTGTATGCCAATTATTGGGAAGATGGCTCAGCAGGAAAAGGCATTTTGCCACACAGGACTAGTGACCTGAGTTCCATCCCAGAATTCCCATCAAAGTGTGAAGAAAGAACCAAGTTCACAAAGCTGTCTTCTGACCTCTATACTTGCACTGTCTTACACATGCCCTTATATATATATAAATCATGTACATACACATATGTGCATTCATACACACACACACCATAATAACAAACAAGGAAATTTTTAATGATGGTCACAGTGGGCAGGACAAGGCCTTGACTGGGACTGCTTAGATGTGTGTGTATCCTTGGTCTTCAGTCCCAGACGCAGTGGGAGGTGGGGGGCACTGGATCTCAGTGTACACCTATCCTCCCCTTTCCTGTTTTCTACCATTAAAAAAAAAAGAGCTGCAGCATTTGTCTCAAAATTCAGGCTTCAACTATATCCAGTGCCAAGAATGACATAAGGTGATAGTTTAGAATTAACACCTTAATTAACTTGATGGGCAAAGGCAACTTGGGGTAATGAGAGGATAGCTTCACCATCAAATTGGATTTAAGAGAGACTGAGAGCTGAAAAGATGGAAACAGTGATC
>PVIU01023683.1:0-26955 GCA_004026605.1 Ondatra zibethicus
CAGAACCTTCTTCAACACAAAAAAATTCCAAGGATTTGTGATTCACTTATTTAATATTGATTTCACTACTTTTATGCAGAATTATTATGCTGAGGTCTCATGGCTCTAGAGAACAGAATACCAATTTGTATATAAAATTACTTACCTTTTGAGCACCTGTGAAGCTAAATAATAAGCACTGGATGACATCAGTACAGACATGTTTCTTTACCTAATATGAAAAAAATTTATCTATTTTCTCTTTGAATACAACAAATTTTTTGTTATATATTTGATAATCTCACTGTGTTTAAATTTATCTCTGTCTCTCTGTCTCACTCTCTCTCACACACACAGACTGATAAACACACACATAAATTCTACACACACACACACACAACACACACACACACAACTCTCTTTTAGGTATAGTGACAAACTTTATCGAGTTATAATAAAATTGTGATCGTTTAACACATAGAAGTAGTTATTTTACTTGGTACATCTGCAAATGTTTTTAGATTCCTTGTAGTTTGTGGATGTTAGAACTATCTCCTTTCCTCATAGCATAGAAAAAGAGACACCTTTCAAAAAACTTATATTCAACTGTAATTTATAAAAAGTTAGTTACTGGTATTGAACAAATCTCCACTGTATAAGCTTGAAAAATATATCATGGTTATGTAATGATGTAAAGAAAGTGGAAGAGAGATACAAGTAAAATCTACTGTGTTCCAAAATCTTTGACAATTCTAAGCTTATTTACAAAGTGAGTTTTATACTGCATCTTGCATCACTAAAGCTTATTTATTTGCTGGACTTTCTGGAATTATTCTTCAGTAAGATTGGGACTCATTTTTACATCCATGCTTTACTCAGATATTTTATTCTAGAACCTTTTGAATCCATTATTTCCATGGTCCTCTTTATCCTCATGTAATAAGTAAAGGAAAGATGCTTTATGGTTGATTTGGAGCTTGATGTATTTAAAGGACCTTTTACTAGTTGAGTTTATATTGCCTTGAAAGGTGCTTCTCAAATATTCTTTGATTCCATAAGTTTCCATTGCCCCTGACCTGCATCATTCTGTGCTGTTTGCTTCCTTCACAAAAAAATCATTTCAAAAGACTCATGCTGTATACACTGTTTCACATTCATCAGACATAATAGATTTTTCCACTTTACTTACTATCCGTACCTTATAGTTGTTTTACAACAGAAACTAATAATAGAAAATTAGAGAAGCCAAAATGACCCTTAACTTAATTGTCACAAAAAAAATAAACAAAGATACTATGAAAATAAATAAGTGTGGGCTGTGAAGGCCAAATAACCTTTGAAATATTCTTTGTCTCATTCAGTGTTAATTTGCATGTTTGGTTATCATATTCACTTTAAATTATCAGATATTATAATTCTTATAAGAAATTTCTTTTCTTTTGCCATTCATTATTTCTGACTTACATTCTTACAAGCTCTTCAAAATATTCAATCACCCTTTAGAACTATTCATACTTTACCTTTCTGAACCCCTGAACCACTGTGTATTCACTACCACTTATTATTGAGCAACTAAACATCATTTAAGTCTCTAAGAATTCAATTACCCTTATTTCATGTCTACTGTTCTGAAAAATTGGCCAACTTCCCAGAAACATTGCTCCATTTTTCTGATCTCCTTAGTTAGAGATTTTGGCATTTCTAATGCCCTTCACTCTCTTAATCTGACTCTAAATTTTTTACTAGTTCGTATTTATAGAGCTTTCTCTCTAAGATTTGTGCTTCAATTTTATGAATTACCTTCCTAAGAGGACTTTGGCTTCTGCCTTTACCTAATGTTCTGGAAGTCATTGCTATTTTACTGAGCATAGTTTATACTCATTTCTACCATGATCTTCAAATATATTTCAAACTCTTCAAAAATTGAACCCATTCATTTCATTCAAAGAATTCGCCCATCTCCTTATATTTGTTAGTGTCAAATATGAAAATTGTAGCGCGTCGCATCCGCCAGCAGAAGAGATGACTACAACAGGATCCTTCTCAGAACACACTTTATTGGGACACACACTTTATGAATGAGAGAGGCTAAAGGACCACGATCCCCGGCGTGGCCCGCTTATAAGCAGTGCCGAACAAAGCCCTGATGTGTCAACGCCCGATAGGCTCAAGTCGGTATGGCGCGATCGTATGATGACCGGATTGGTCCTGTCATACGATGCCTTTGGCCCTAAGCCAGCGTGCTCGTAACATGGAGGCGCCGTGGCGCCCTACAGAAAATACCTTTCCCCAGAGTCAAAGCACTTATTTTGATCTTAAACATTATTCTACAGCCAGGTTCTACACAATTTCTTCAAAGTCCTGCTCCATTTTCATTTTGCCTTTTGTTACTATTTTCAAGCCCTCACTGCCTTACCTATAATTTTAGAGATACTTCTACTGCAGGGTACTCATCTAAATAGATGCACATAAACCATGAACCAAGGCAGTTTTTTTTTGTCTACATTCCTATGTTGTAATCCTTGCTGATCTTGTTCTGAGGGTGTTTGATTTGCTTTCAGAGTTTCAGTATCTCTGTTGGAATACATAAACAAAATATGAATTTATGTTGTTGTTTGTCATTGGAAAAAACCCAAAGGATCATATAAGTACAGAATTTCTAAGTGTGGTAATTCTGGAAACATGTTAGTTGGCAATTCTTTCTCAAAAATGTTAGTAGGGTCCTTGTCCAACTTTCTGCAACTTAAGCCAAAGTTCTCAGTCCTGAACCTATTTTTTAACACTGTGAAAAACAGAAAATTTAAAATTTAAAACCCATCCAACACGCTGATCATGGCTGCCATGATCAGATTATCTGAAAAAAATTGAAAACAAAGTCAGAGGTGTGAGATTATGTGTTAAGATGATAAGGAGTAAAAGTTGACATTGGAAGAACAGTTTGCAGCATCTGATTCAGAGGGAAAGTACAAATTCATAGACAGGGAAAGAAGAAAGATAAGTAACAATTAATAATAGTAAAAAGAAGGAAGACTATTAATAAATATGTACTAACATGATACGCTTGTCACTATCTTCACAAATCAAAAATATTTAGGAGTCAAACAGGTGTATGTTTGTCTGAACTTGTAAGTCAAAGGCTTATTGGAATAAAAGGTAATCTTGGTAAGAAAGAGAAAGGACAAACCCAGGTTTCTACTCTGACTTTTCTTTTAGAAAAGAGGTATTATACTTTGTAGGGATCTAATTAGATATCACTATCAGTGAGCTGAATCCATTTTTAAGATATCCAACTTTTAAAACCACTTCCTCATTAATAACTTTTAAATCCTAAAGTTATTCTCATTAGACATGTTTATGCTGCTACTTAACTACCTTATTTGAAGGTTCCTTTATCAAATCAACACCATGAGGTCTTGTCCCAATTGTGAGATCCTTACAAGTATCTCTGATGTTCAAAATGCCATGTGACCTATAGGAACATTTTTGTATATGTAATTATGTAGGAGGTGTGGACACATGTTTTTGTGTGCTGCATGTGTACAGGTATACTTGCACAAATATATGTACAAAATCTGATATTGGCACAATTATCTTGATGAAGGACACTTAAAAGAAATCCCACACTAGCTCGCAATTGAGAATAATAGACGGCTCTTTATTTAGGGGTAGACTCACAAATCAATATCCTCTGCTAGAATGGAGAACAACAACCAAATCATGCAGCTGGAAAAGAGGCCAGAAGCATGCTTTACATTGGCATAACTAGTATCAAAGGCCACACCCCAGTATGCGGGTAACTTAAGGGCTACTGGCTGTAGGATTTCCTACAGCATTATCTTTCTTGTTCAATCTCCACATTATATTTTGTGCGGTATCTCATTGAAATCAGATCTACCATTGTGGCTAATATGCTCAGTCAGGTAGCTTAGAAAATCCCTTAGTTTGCTCCCAAGCTTTGGTGTTACAAAATATCACAATGCCTGCCATGCATTTGCCTGTTTACTGGGAATCAGAACTCCAGTTCCCATACATGTAGGCACTCACTTTACTTAAGACGACATCATCCTTGTCCTATAGTGTATGATTACTCTTGAAACCTCCAGGGTTACAGAAATCTTGTAGATACTGAGATTCTATATATTTCTGGTTTGACTTTTTAGATATTTTCACAGATATCCTAGATGTCATTAAGACAGAAGATATTTTAAACATTTATGTCTATCCCTGACATTTTCTCATGAAAACTGCATAATGAAAATTTTTAGGATTATAATTATGAATATATCAATACTTCATTTTATAACCTCTTAGTTTTTCCTTGATTTTTAGAACAAAGAAGAAATATCCTAAATATGACTTGAAATACTGAGTGGATGCGATTTTAAATTCCTATGCTGAGTTTATCTGAGTTTCTTCCAGTAGTTATGATTTGAAAGCATGTTTATTTCAGATCATTTTTAAAAAACAGGTTTCTTATTTATCTTAGTGTATTGCATATTCTTTTCTCATCATACCCCAACATATCCAATTGTTTCCATGACTCAGTTATGTTTTGCAACATGTATTTAAAGAAAATATGTCCAAAAAACATTTTTTATGATATAGACAGATTAATGTATGTAACAAAGATTTTGTCCTGGGTGTTTTATAAATGCATACTTATATCATCATGATGTATCTTTTTTATAATGAGTAAAGAACACAAAAAATAAAAGTTAAAGGTTTAAGAGCACAATGAACAGCATTTACATTATGGAAGAAACATTTTAGACATTCACAATAATGGGAATTATTGATGCCAAATGAAAAATGAAACAAACTATTGGTTGATTTAATCTATGGTTTGAATATTATATTTGCTTGTATCTTTATAATGAAAAAGATAGTGTTTTACATACATAGTATTAAATAACAATCAAGCTCTGTCTAAGAAGAACATACACAGATGTGTTGTAAAAGGAAGATACATTCACAAGTAACAACATAATTTTTCATAAAGGATAGTGTATAACACAAATTTTAATTGTCTTAATAATAAAACTCCAGAGTCAGCTATTGGGTTAGTACTGAACGTTTAGAGAAGTAAAGGAGCCAGCAACTAGAAAGGTTTCTCACCTCTAATAAATCCTCAAAACAAATGGGCAAAATCCTGTCTTCATGTCCCTAGTGTTAAGCTCAAAAGCATGTGCCTCCAAAGTGCTGGGATCAAAGGCATGAGATTGCAAGTGCTTGGATTAAAGGTGTCTACCAGCACTGCATGGCCTCCATGTTTAACTAGTGGCTTGCTCTGCACTCAGACTTAAGACAAACTTTATTTGTTAGAGCACAAACAAAACATCACCACAATTGTGTATACGCACATTATGAACTTTATAGGAGAGCCAATGTGTAAATATTAGCAACAACAAAAAACAATTTTATGTCCTATTAACAATTATTTTTAAATAACACTGCTCAAACACATAAGAGTCTCACAGAGTTTGTTCTGGTGACATTGAACTTCATGTGTCAAATTGACTTGGGTTGGAATGTTCATGTTGGTGATGAAATTTCATTACTGAGTGTGTTCATGATTGTTTC
This sequence comes from Ondatra zibethicus, assembly GCA_004026605.1. Taxonomy (NCBI): domain Eukaryota; kingdom Metazoa; phylum Chordata; class Mammalia; order Rodentia; family Cricetidae; genus Ondatra; species Ondatra zibethicus. Next base: position 5,560 of record PVIU01023683.1, read on the forward strand.
TCTGGAAGAAAATCACATCTGAATCAATAACATTGGAAAATATTATTAAGTCCTAGTAGTGAGAGCCAGCACCATACAATCAGTGAGGGTGTGAGAAGAAATAAAAGGCAGAAGAGGTAATCTTTCCCTGCTTGAACTGAGACACAAATTTGTGTTCTGCTGTGCACACTCCTTGTTCTTTGACCTTTAGGCTTCTAATATTGTTGTGGAATATTAGTTGAAACGTATTACATTTGTTTATGCTGTGGACATTTGCAAATATGTGTTGCATTTTTTAACTTTGTGAAACAGTGTTACTTTGCCTCTCTGAAACACCTGATTGGAGAAATGATAGGCATGGCTGGCAGGCAGAGAGAATAAATAAGATTAGAAATCTGGGAAGAGGATTGAAGAGCAAGAAAAGGAGAAAGATAGGACATCAAGGTCCAAGCACACAGTTACACAACCAGCAATGGAGCAATGGAATAAGAAGGAAAGAAAGGTATATAGAGTAGTAGAGAAAGACAAAACCCAGTGGCAAAGGGTAGATGGGATAACTTAAGCTAAGAAAAGCTGACTTGACAGCAGCCATGCTAAAGTTGGGCTCTCATAAGAACGAATAAGTATCCATGGGATTTATTTGGAGGGACCCTCAAAAAGTAAAGTATTAAAAGAGTAAACAGTAAAAAAATAAACAAAAAACAAACAAACAAAAAAACCCAGACTGTTACCTTCCCCAGTGCACACTAAATTTTGACCCCAGAGTGAATAATTACTGGTTTCTCTGGTATCAGAGATGACAAATTACAGTTCTCTTATGCTTCCACAGTAGTGTGAGTCATTCCTTATTATTTATAATTCACAATATTTATTCATAATTTTTTTCATTATTTGTTAGTTTCTATGCCAAACTGCAACACATTGCTTAAAATATTTGTCCAAAGTCTGTTGGTGAAAAATTCACCATCTGATATTTCACATTCCTTGGTTCTTCATCCTTAGCTATCAGGGAAATGCAAATCAAAACAATTTTGAGATAACATCTTACACCTGTCAGAATGGCTAAGATCAAAAACACTAATGATAACTTTTGCTGGAGAGGTTGTGGAGCAAGGGAACACTCATCCACTGCTGGTGGGAATGCAAACGTGTGCAACCACTTTGGAAATCACTGTGGCTGTTTCTCAGAAAACTGGGAATCAACCTACCTCAGGATCCAGCAATTTCACTCTTGGGAATATATCCAAAAGATTCTCAATCGTACTACAAGATCATTTGTTCAACTATGTTCATAGCAGCATTATTTGTAATAGCCAGAACCTGGAAACAACCTAGATGCCCCTTACCTGAAGAATGGATAAAGAAAGTGTGGCACATCTCCACATTAGAGTATTACTCAGCAGTAAAAAAAAATGACATCTTGAATTTTGAATGCAAATGGATGGAATTAGAAAACATTATCCTGAGTGAGGTAACCCAGACCCAAAAAAATGAATATGGTTTATACTCAGTCATAAGTACATACATAAGTACTCATAAACAAAAGACAATGAGCCTATAGTTCAGGATCCTAGAGTAACTAAGTAATAAGGTGAACCGAAAGAAAACCATATATAGACCCACATGGAAATTGGAATCATACAAAAATTTGGGAGTGGGGGCAGGGAGTTGGGGTAGAAGAAGGAGGGTTGAGAAGAACTTGAGGGAATGGGATGGTTGAGATGGAGGAAGGAAAGATATGAGAGCAAGGAAAGAGATATCTTGATTCATGTAGCCATTATGGAGATAGCAGATCCAGTTGAAGAGTGGAAGGAGTGAGAGTATGAGCAAGGAATTCAAGACCATGAAGGGATCATGCACTGAGACAGTTTGCATGACCTAATGGGAGCTCACCAACTCCAACTGCCCTGGGAGTAATGAGCATGGGAACAACCAAGCCACTCTGAAGGGGGTTGACAGCTGGGGCAGACTGAGGGGCCACTGATAGTGACACTGGGATGTGTCTCTACTTGTATATACTGCCTTCATTGGATCCTATTCTCTTTGGACGTAAACCTTGCTCAACGTAGATGTAGTAGGGAGGGCCTTGGACTTTCCACAGGTCGGGGTGCATGGCACTCCCTTAGGGTTGGAGGGGTGGGGGGAGGGTCTGTGGAGGGAGAAGGAGGGGACTGGGAGAAGGGGAGGGAGTGGGATTTGGATTGGTATATTTAAGTAATGAAAAAGGGCAAATGAAAAATAAAAACAAAAAAAGAAAGAAAAATTCACCATCTGATATTTCACATTCCTTGGTTAAGGTGTGTTGACATACAGTGTGATGAAATTACCTGAACCTGTCCCAATTTTGAGAATGATAAGTATGTGCTACTGCATATATTAAGTGACCTATTCATAGCATCAATGCTGACAACAAGTTCTTAATATTTTAAAACATTGTCTAGCATTGAGGCTTTCATAACACTTTATAAAATAATTTTGATTATTTCTTTCCTAAGTGCCTTATTGATGCGGGAGCTCCTTCCACTCTTTCAGCCAATAGCCTTTAAGATACCAGCCCACTTGGGCATGGTCTCGTTTGCTTAAAAAGCAGTGGTAGCCACGTGCTATCTCTCTTGCTAGACTTCGTTCCTGATCATGCAGAGGGCTGTTGTCTGGGACAGTGATCTGTAAGTTTTTTTCCTTTAAATAAATAACCATTTTATTAATCATAATTCCAAACCGGTGTGGGATTGTTTTGTGACTTACGCCTTCATCTTATCTTAAGAACTAATGTGCCTGGAAGTACCTTTACTCATGTCTGTATCCACTCCATATAAGTGAGTTATAAGCAAGAATCATATACTGATTAAATAATAGAAAGAGCTACCTGTGGGATAATGCTTTTGTACACTCTATAGATTTATTACTTGTATTGGTTTAATAAAATGCTGATTGTCCCATAGTCAGGCAGGAAGTATAGGTGGGCTAACTAGAATAGGAGAATTCTGGGAAGAGAAAAAGAGAGACATGTTCACCAGCCAGAAGCAGAAGAAGCAAGATGAGAATGCCTCACTGATAGTCATGTGGCTAAACATAGACAGGAATTATGAGTGAGTTTAATTCATAAGAACTAACTAGTAATGAACCTGAGCAATAGGCCAAACAGTTTGTATTAATAAAAGCCTCTGTGTGTTTCTTTGGGACTGAATGGCTGAGGGGCCAGGAGGGACAGAAATTTCCTTCTAGAGCTACCTAAATAGTTAATAGGTAATGCTTACACAGTTTGCTTAGCAGAGTTGTGAAGCATGCCATTTTCACTCAGTAAATATCTTTGCTAGTAAGACTAAACTTTACAATAAATTGCCATAACCTTGGAATATTTGTACAATCATTACTGGTTTATACAAATAATGGTCATGCTAGTTACAATCCGAAAGATAATTTATTGATAAGAAAGGAAGAGCAAAAGACACAGATAATATCTTATTTCAGTACATAAGCCATATTGTTATTTGGCCATGTTTGATCACATGTTTCACAGAATCCATAATAAGAGATACAGGAAGGAGCCTGAGTCATTACACTACCATAGAAAAATATAATTTTAGTGATGATTAATTTACAATTTGATCAAAATTATGCTTCTTTCTTTACTAGAGATATACTCATCCATTATCGTTCAATTGATCTGATTATTAAATGACAAGGCTCCTGACCCTCTGAAAGCAAAAATTCTTTTACTGATTTCCACTTCCTGTTTTTGGTGAAAGCAGAACTGTGACACTTAACTCCAAAGAGGTTAAAATTAGGTCCTCTCATAAGTAAAGTGAAAGTTTCAATAAGAGTAATGTAAAAGCAACATAGCTAAAATATACTAAAATCCAATTTTAAATCTTTTATGTATTCCCTTAATTATTAGTGACAACCCTATAGAAATAGGACAATTAACATAATGCATTGTATAATTTTATCAAATTTGATAAAATGAGGCTCAGAAGAAAAGTACAGAACTGAAATTGGAATTTAAAGTTTACATGTTAAAACTTGTGCTGCTCCTCAAATTCAGGATCAAAGCCAGGCTTCTAGTAAGAATTAAAGGTAAGTAAATTAAATAATATTAATAAAGTAAGACAGACTTGTTCATGAAGATAAGTATAATGGGATTCTTGGTAAATTTCACTTGAATCATCCTAGTCTAACATGTACTACATGCAGTAGTCTTGCTTTTTTTAAGTAGTGCAACTGCAGGTATTGAATATGGGGTTTAGGGAATTAGGATAAAATAAGAACCAATAAATATTTTTAGGATTCTTATCCTTCTTTAATTTTCATTCTATACACAAAATAAATGAACCAAACCCATGAATTCCATTGAAGCTACCATTAATCTGTCCCCCTTTTAGTATGCTTGAAAAAGAAGGCCAGTAGCTTTAAGTGAAATATGATAGCACCTGAAGCAGGGAGCTTTCCACAATTCTCAGCATTTGGTCTGGAGGAGATATCTTGTTATTTTTCTTAAAAGTAGAAAATATATACAGTGAAGGCAATTCATACAGAATATAGCCAATTCACACAATATGGGCTTTTCTGAAAAACAAAATGGCTAGCATTGCTGTGTTATCAATATAGCTTTTTGTAACCACTGGTCGACTGATGTGCTGATTTCTAATTTTAGAACTACAAGTTGAAATGGCTGCAGTTTTGATTTTATTCAAAGACATTTCAATAAATATCTTTTATCAATTATTTTTGTTAAAAAGTGAAAATATTTATGATTCCTTCATATATGTATATGTGCATACATGCATATATTATATGTATGTCAACAAAAGATTTTTATAACAATTGGATAATAAAAATTGTAGGGATTTATGACACAACTGAAAAAATATAAAACTTGAATGACTTTTGCTTGATTGAATACTAAAAAAAATCCTCAGATTGTTTCTGATTGTTGTACTTTTTGGAAGTTGTTTACAATGAACTTATTGTTTACTTAGGTAATATTATATCCTTCTGGAGTCTTTGATGGAGTTGAAAAATAGATTGATATTTATAGCTATAGTTTTCCTTAGTTATGATAAAAGATAAAGTAGATGTAAATATTATAACTGTAATTCTTGCTTGATACCTGTCTTGTTATATGTAATTTTACTATATTGAAGTTAACACCTTCTTTTTTTTATTTAAACAGAAAGGGGAGGTGACATGGAATTCCCCTTTGTATGCTATGAATACAATTGGTCAATTAATAGAGAAAACTGGCTTGACCTGATAGGCAAAAGAATAGATGTAGACATGGAAACTAAACTGAATGTTGGAAGAAAGAAGGATGGAGTCAGAAAGAAGCCATATAGCCCTGCTAGAGACAGATGATGATTGGAATCTTGCTTGTAAGCCACAGCCAGATTACTAGAAATGGGTGAAATTAAGGTGTAAGAGTTAGCCAATAAAATGTTAGAGCTAATGGGCCAAGCAGTGCTTTAGATAATATTGTTTCTGGGTAGTTATTTTGTTTCTGGGCAGTTGGGATGAACAAGTGGCCTTTTACTACACTTTACCACCAGCAAAGCAAACAGAATGACTCTCTAACTAGGACACACCTTCTTTCAGTGTCTCCTTGAAATTAAACATTCAGTAGTTTATTACTGAGATGTAAAACCTACTTAAAGCCCTGTATCTATCTACAGGGACATCTGAGACCTTAAATTCTATAGATTATACCACTATAAAATGAGTCTGTTAAGGCTGTATGTTTCCAAGTAAGTATGCAAGAAAGACGCTGAATAATTAAATTGAAGGATAAATTGACATGATGTGGAAAAAAAGAAGGGAAGAAGGATAGCTGCCCGTAGGACAGATGTTCATGGTTTGGCCTTGTAAGACAGTTGAAGTGAAGATATTTAGTGCAATATCTACGAGTTTTTCTGTATGTTAGTACAATTATACCAGGTCAAGAAAAAGATTTTTCCCAAGTACAATATATTTAATCACATTTTCATTTCTTTTCCCTTTCAGTGAGACCTGTATCTAAAGTAATATTGACATTAGGAAACTTTATGACACAAATCAAATAGGTCTTCATAACTGTCCTGAAAACATCAGCTTAGTAATGGGGTTTCCATATTTATGAGTCCTTAACTTTGAAGAAATATCATAATGGTGATGCTGACCATACCAACATAGACAGTAAATTTCCTTTATGCCAGGAAATCTTATATATATTTTATTATACTGAGTATTGTAAAAATCTACACTTTGTCTTGAAAGCCATGAAGGCAGATTGGTTTGGATGGGGTCAGCACTGAGACAATCTGACTTTGTAATCAAAGCTATATCAAAAGTTACTTTGAAGATCAGGTTGACCTGGAACGATCATTAATTTTACTTTTGCCTCTGAAGACCTGGAATTATAGGCTTTAAAACAACATCTGACAATATTCTTATCCAGTTTTGTAGTTGAGGAAATAGAAGCACAAGTTAGGCACACAGACATGGTCAGTCTAGAACTGTAATATATTATCTCTCTCTCTCTCTCTCTCTCTCTCTCTCTCTATCTATCTATCTATATCTATATCTATCTATGTATCTATGTATCTACGTATCTATCTATCTAACTATCTACTATTATAATTAAGTCAAAGTTTCTGGTATTTTCTTCTATTTTAGGTACATGATAAATGTATGTGTTTGAAGTACAAACAAAACATATCAAATATATTCTGCAGCTGTCTTGAACTTAAAATTACAGTCTTTGTTTTTAATCCAAGATTTCGTGTGGTCATTATTTTTAATACACATTACAGTCCCATATATTGTGCCAATGAAAGGATTCATTTCATTCCCTCAGAATAGTTTCATCATGAAAATTTAGAAAACTTGGAGTTTGTAGAGTTAATTAAGAATTCGATGGAAATTTAAGTGAAAATTTAAGTGAAAAGACACTTGGACCAACCAAGATATTCATGATTAATGCCCTTTTAAATGGAAACAAATGATTAAAAAAATCCAAAAAACTTCCATTTAGAATACAAAGATTTTTAATACACAATTGTATATTTATTGCAAAGGACTTCTGTTTAGAATTAACAGTAATCATATATGTATTATTTCTGGTTTTGATTATCATGCAAGTTATTATGTTTCATTGTGACTCTTTCTCAATTTTTTTTTACTTTATGTGCACATTGTGTGAGGGTGTCTTATTCCCTGTAAAAAGAATTATAGACAGCTGTGACCTGCCAGGTGGGTACTGGGAATTGAACTCAGGTCCTCTGGGAGAGCAGCCACTGCTCTTAGCAATTGAGCCATCTCTCCAGCCCTCAAATACATTTTTAATTTTTTTATTTAATAAGAAGTACATAGCAAGCACAAATTCATGTATGGATGACAGAATTTAGTGCAGGTCAAACATTAGCAACATTCACTTAGTTTATAACTAAGTCAGTAAGTTAGATGTTAAGTAAGTTAGATGCTCTATTGTTGACAGTAAACAAGGGTTTATAAAGCAAAAATCAGATGGAAAACTCTGTACTATTAATTTTACTGTAATTGATACTTTAATGATATTTTGAGTTTCTTTCATTTAAGTTTGGTCTAATAAGCTTCTGTTTATCCATCTGTAACTTTGAATACTTCTTATAGGAATTGAACTTTGTATCAAGGTAAGTAAAAGTAGAATATACACCATCGAATAGAGGTTCATTGTTATGGAAAATAAACATTTTCAGCTGACAAATTTTAGTACACTTGACCTTATTAAAGAAAAAGAATAGATATTACAACTTTATTCATGAAACAACAAATATATCGCTATTCTAAGAACTCTGAGGACTAAATAGATTTTAGAAAATTTTGTTTTGTTTTATTTTTATTTTTCAAGACAGGGATTCTCTGCAGTTATAGAGCTTGTCCTGGAACTAGCTCTTGTAGACCAGGCTTGCCACAAACTCACAGAGATATCCCTCCCTCTGGCTCCTGAGTACTGGGATTAAAGGCATGTTCTACCATACTGACAAGAAAATTTTTTATTTAAATTTTTTATACTGTATATTTTCAGCATTTTCTCCTCCTAGGTCCCTCCCCATACCTCCCAAACCAAATTTATATTATTTTTCTATCTTTCTCTCAAAAGGGAAAAACAACAAAAAATAGAACACTAAAAACAAGAGAAAATTAATAATTATAAAACACTGAGATGCCAATAACTAAAAAACATACAAAAATCAGCAACAAAAAAAAATCTTAGAGTTTCTTTTTGTTGACTAACTAATCTAGGCATAGGGCTTGGTAAGTGGTTGGTATACCAAGTAACATTCCATTGAAGGCAATTGATTTTTCCTTTCCAAATTGCAAATAGCTTTTTGGTTAGGGAAAAGATTTTGTATCCACTTCCCATTCTCAGTGCTAGAATATTGTCTTCTTTAAAATTGTGAATATTTTGTTCATGCTTGTCACAGTTTCTGTGTTAGTCTATAAGTCCTGTTGTGTCATATTTGACCTGTGGGTTTTGAACACTTTTTCAATGGTTTTACAAATTGTAAGCATTCATGGCACCAGAAGTTGCACATGGTCGCATACGATGTTCATTGTTTGCGCTGTCTTTCGAATTTTATGACGACTCTATTTAGATTCCTTACACATATGTATATATTTTAAGAAGCTTCTATGTAAGTAGGTTCCTATATGACTCCCCAAATGTCCAGTAGTGTTAGTTGTCCCTCCTCACGTTCTCTTATTTACCCTGTCTTCTCTTACTCCTTCCCATTTAAACCTCTTATTCTAGTTTCACTTTATCTTCTATAAGACTATATAATATTTTTCACTGGATGGGAGAATCCCTTCTCTCCTGGCTCCTTACCAGATATCTCACCTCTATAATTTCTTTGATTGAAACACACATATCTAAAGTTTAATAGTTAACATCCTCATATAAGAGAAACCAAGTCGTGTAAAGAAAATTTTTTACATACACTTAAATATATTTCCTCTCTTGATTTAATTTTGTACTTCTGGTTCCTACTTTTCAAATGTAATTAAACTTTCTATAAGTCTAAATATCAGTGTAGTAGATCCTTAAATAAGTACAAAATACAATTCTTATCAGCCACAGCTTCTTTTCGTCTTGACCTGTATTTGCTTTCCTGCCTTTGAGCTTTTTGTGCCCTTCAGCAAAGTTCTGTTTCTGTTTGTGTTCTGGTAGTGGATGATGAGGATATATCCTGGAGTATGTTGTCTATGTAACTGTTCTGTGCTTTATTACTGCTGTTATTTTTTCTAAACAAATCTCAAATTCTTAGATGATGAATCATTTTATCTCCTAACATTTTCCCTGATACCTTTATCAAAAACTGAGATCTTTAAATACAACCAAGGAATGGGAAACATTCTATTTCTTTCAATTAAAAAAGAGTCAGGGACTCCAAAATGAATAGGCTGATTTAACAAGTAACTGAAGGCATTTCTTCCAACATCAACATTTGAAGTTTCCTGATCTTGCTAAAAATGGCTTGAGAATCTCTTTTTTTTCCCCTGAGTGTTCATATTTATATGTAGTAGTGGCTGAGTGGGAGATAAATAGAAACAATTAAGACATTAAATAACAAGGCCCTGCACCTATCTTCTACAAATTATGAGTTATATTATGGACATTTAATAAAATATGTTCAGATAACTGAAAAGTAAGATGATTTATATTTACCTAAACAACATTTTAAAGCTTAGTAGCTTTTGAAATATAAAGGAAACTATAATCTGAAAACTATAATCTGAAATCTAAGTACATGTGATTAGATTTTAAGAATTTCCAAACTTTTTCTGGAAATATAACTCCATTTTAAAATGTATATTTTGGTATGTCTTCCTGATGAGGACATATAAAATAATTAAATTTAAATAATTTAACAAGGTAAATATTCTAACTGTATTTTTTATTCTTTAGGACAAACCTTTATGTTTCTCAGCTGTTTTATTCTTCTGTGACTTGGAGTAGACAAGAAAAATCTCCACAATAGCTAGGCTGGATAGCTTTGTTAACTTGACACAAACTAAAGTCATCTGAGAGGAAGGAATTAAGAAAATGCTTACATAAGATGCGGCTATAGCCAAGCATGTAGGAAATTTTCTTTTCTTTTTTTTTCTTTTCTTTTTTAAATTTTATTTTACATTCCATGCACAGATTTTCCCCCATCCCTTCTCCTACCCCACTTCTTGCTTCTGCACATCAGCCCTTTGCCCCTTCCACTCATTGTAGCAGTCTAATATCGTATGAAATTGTAAATCATTTCTCTTTATTTCTGTATCCAAGTGTTTATTAGTCAATGAAGATAGATATCAGGACACTGTGCATTTTGTCAGTGGTCAAAGAATGGGAAGTTCTTTGCCCAAAGGCCAGTTTTATCATGAAAAAAAAAGCTCTAAGTGGAGCTCTAGCATTCTCTTGGGAATAGATCAGTGCTGCTAGAAGTAATTATACCTCCAGTCAACAGAATCCTCAGTTATACAACTGTCATGTTCTACAGTTCTTTGAAGTGGTTGAAGATTACCTATCTATGCAGAATAAAATTGCTGTGTATCTAAAGAAACTGATTAGTCTAAATATGACAAACATGAATGACTATTGACATATAATTGTTAATACCTATATCTCTTAAAGAGTAAGATCTCATACTAGAATATTAAACAAACTTTAAACAACTGTAGAGCAAACGAGAACAATGACCTCAAACTGCAAACAATGTATACATATCTTGATCAGAGGTAGAAATGTATAGTGCAATACAATAAATATATCCTAAAATTGTATCAATATATAAAATGTCTTAAGCAAGGCTAGAAGCCTGCATGGATACAATATTATAAAATAACTTTGCCTAGGTGTACAAATATTGTCGACAGAAACAGGAACATAATCAATAAAAGAAATATAATTTGAATTTGTATCAATATACAATAATCTATAGCAATGTTAATTGTCTATAAATAATAGCTGACAAATACTCACTCTATTACTCACTTTTATTATTTTATGAGTAAGTTCACACTAATATACCCATTATCCCATTCAATTTTTCTTTTTTATCAAAGAGATCCCTGAGCCTACATGATTTCCATCCAAACCCCAACCCTATACCAATTATATTCAACACCTAATTGATGTCCCTAGTCCTGAAGATAAACTTTGTTGGGAGATGGGGTGTCAGCTTCTAGAATTACTTCCACCTGTCAGGGGGCAATATTGTTTCTATGGGATCCTGTAAAAGTAAAATGATGTTTAAGTTTCAAGATTACTGTCTAGTATAATTGCAAATAGTCTCTAAGTAGTTGATTGTAAGAAAGTGCACCATTTCATTTAACAAAGTTGGAATTATTTTACTCAGCTGGTACCCAAAACCAATCTTAAAGTAATGCTATCAGCATCATGAGGTCATATCAACCATGTAGAATTATTTTTGTGAGGCCCTTCTTCTTCCTGGATACTTCAATGATTACTGCAGGAAAATTCATTGTTCATTGCGGAAAACAAACATTATTCCTATAGACATATATTCAATGAGAGATAGAAGAGAGACTAAAATTGGTATGGAGAAATGTAAAATTTTTTTGTAAATTCTTTCTTCTTTCTGTTCCATACCAGAAAGTAGACTGCTGACATGAGACAGAAACTCTGAATTTTCATTTAACAACATGATTGGATTCAGAGAAGGATAGCCATTGTCCAACTCCAATACCACCTTTAATTTTTAAATGGAGATATATACATGTTCAGGTAATGAAGTTTTTACCCTGCCTATGACCTGTCCTCATAAGTCAGATTTCTCTTTGTTAGTGATCCTTTCTAGATACTTATGTTTTCTCCTTTAGGCATCTAGATATACAAGGTCCCTTGGTATTTGGAAGATGTATATTTTCCTTCAAAGACAAGAACAGAATCCTGGCCCAAATCTTATGAGGTTTCCTTACCATCTTTATGATTGTCACCTCTTTAGATGAGCTATCATTTCTGTCTCAAGCTGAGTCTTTATAGATTTTGATGGTATTCACAGTTTTCCTTCTCCTGTGGAAACAAGATTGAAACCCCTCCCTAACATATCAGATCTTCTGGCTTCCATTGTGAGGTCAAGACATCCTTGGAATAAACCTGATGGTTTAATTCAGAAGTTTTTCCTACTATCCAATGTCTCTCTGCAGTCTTTTTTCATTTCTCCTTAGTGTTAAGAAAATTAAAGTTTAATAAAGCATTATGCAATCTATCTTGGGGGATTTTCCATCCCTTTCTGTTTGTTTAACATATCTTTGATAGTTCAGTTTGACCTTTCTTTAACTGCCTGATCTATAGGAATTTTGGTATACCAGTAATATGCTTTATATTATAATAAGCAAAAAAAAACTGTTTCATTTTTTAGAGAAATATGCTAGACCATTATCTCTCTTTATTTGTGCAGGTATAGCCATAATGGCCATAACTTCGAATAAATATGAGATTAGTGAATCAGTGTTTTCTGAGCTAAAAGCAGTTGCTCATTGAAAACCTGAATAAGTGTCAATGGTGTGGTGTACATATTTTAATTCTCCAAAATCTGCAAAATGGAATACATCCATCTGCCATATATTATTCTTTTGAGTACCCTTTGGATTATTCCCTGTAGGTAGTAATGTTTGGTTATAGAAAAAGCAAGTAGGATATCCCTTTATTATCTCCTTAGCTTGTTGACATGCAATAGAAAACTCTTTCTTTAAAACTTTGCTATTGACATGATGTTTCTTATGAAATTATGAGGCCTTCAGCACATTTCCAAACTATAATTAATCAATTTCTGCATTACCTTGTGCTAGGGAATCTGACAGAACTTTATGGGATTGGATGTTTGTTATGTATATGGGACAAAGTTTATGCCTGATTATATCTTGAACATGAATGAATAATGAAATTAATTCTGTATCATCTGGTATAAATTCGGTGGCTTCAAAATGCAAAACAATCTTTGGCACATTGCTAATCAGTAACTATATTGAGAGGTTCTTAAAACTCCCTTAGTACCACAAGTATAGTAATATAATTCTGCCTTTTGGACAGAATTATAAGAGTTTTATTCCACATTAGTGAAATATTCTGATTTATAACCTGCATTTCCTGTTTGACGTGCATCAGTATAGTATGTATTGGCTCCAGTTATTGGTGTATCACATGCAATACAGGGAAGGATCCAAGTAGTTCTTTTTATAAGGATAATATTTCACTTTTGGGATAATTACTGTTAATATCTTTTAAATGATTAGCACAAGCTCTTTACCAGGGTTCAAAGTTTTTAAATTTCATTAGTAGTAAAGGCACTATAATCTCTGTTGGGTATAGTCCTGCTGATTGACAAAGTATCAATTTTCCTTTATAATTAATTAAGAGACCTCCATATAAGTTTTAAGTTTTTTACTTGGTTTGTGTGGTAAAAAAAAAAAAAGATGAATTCAAAGATAATGTCTTGATTCTGCATTAAAATTCTTGTAGTAGAAATTATACAGGGCAATATGACTAGAAAACAGTTAAGATTTGGATTCACCTGATCCACACGGCCCTACTGTAATTTCTCTTCAACCAAAGTTAATTCTTTCTCAGCTTCATCTGTTTATTCCCTGGGACTATATAAATTCTTCTCAACATCTAGGGTTTTGTTTAAATTATTTATTAGATAAGATATTATCCCAACAATAGGTTGTAGATAGGAAATATCTCCTAGGAATTCTTGAAAGTCAATAAAAGTCTGCAATCAATCTTACCTAATTTGAGATTTTTGTGTTCTAACTTTTTAATAAACCTATTTTATAACCTAGGTAATTGATAAAATATCCTCTTTGTATTTTTTCAGGAACAATTTGTAATACCCATTTGGGCAAACGTTTCTTTATTCCTTCCAATATTCTTTCTAAAGTGTCTTCATTTGATTCAGCTGACAAAATGTCATGCATGTAATGGTAAATTATAGTTTTGGGAAATTGTTTACATATCATTTCCAATGACTGCCTTACAAAATATTCAGGGTAGGGTTATTGAGCATTCGCTGTGGGAGGACAGTTCACTGATATCACCTAGTAGGCTTAGAATTATTATAAGTAGGCACTGTGAAGGCATTTTTTCTCTGTCCTTTTTTGTAAAGTTATAGTGAAGTAGCAATCTTTTAAATCAATACCTATAAGAGGCCACCTTTTAGGTAAAAGGGAAGGCAAAGGAATTCCTTATTATAGAGGGCCAATAGGTTGAATGACCTTGTTGACAGCTCTCAGATATGTCACCATTCTCCATTTTTCAGATATCTTTTTGACAAAAGAAACACAGGAGATTTTCCAGGCCTGTTTAATTCTTCAATATGATCAGCTTCTCATTGCTCCAACACCAGCTATTCCAAAGCCTGAAGTATCTCTTCTGTTAATTGCCATTGTTTAACCCATATTGGTTTCTCAGTTAACCATTTTAAATGTAGGCCCATTTTTAATTCTGAACATTTGTTAGTTCTTTTATGTTCTTGTATAGACTGAATAGCTGGTGACTTTTTTATAGTACCTTACAATATTTTTACATAAGCATGAGCTTCTGGGACTTCAGCAATGTTAATCTGTATATTCCATTGCTGCAGCAGGTCATGACCCTATATATTCACTGTAATATTATCCACATACGGCCTTAAACTTCCTCTCTGTCCTTCTGGCCCTATGCTTTCAAACCATCTCATGCTTTGTTTCACTTGAGATAGGGTTCCAATTCATACATCTTCCACATAATCAAGAAGGTTGAGATCTATTTTTGTCATTCCCAGAGGAGACATTTATTTCTAGGAATGCCTTGTCTATAATCCCTTTTCAGATGTCCTATTCTACCTTAAGTAAAACATTAGTCATTTTGGTATCTACTCATACCTTTGGAAATTGGTTCTCTTATACAAGCCTCGGTTTTATAGTCCAATATCTCAACATTCATTGAATTTAGGATCCATTCTTTCAATGGTGCTGATCTAACTTTTAAAGGCCAAAGTATTTCTCTGAATTCTAAGTTGGCATTTTCAAAAGCCAGAGTTTCAATAAGTACTTGTCCAGATTCTGGGTATTTTACCACTATTTGTAAAGCCTTTGTTAGTCTTTGTAAAGAGTCACTAAAGGATAATCTTTGACTTTGTTAAACCATAGTATGTGATTCAAATCCTTTTTCTGCTTCTTGAATTCTGTGCCAAGCATTTAAGTCTGCACTATGGCATAAGGACAAGATCTGTTCTTCATAACAAGTTTGATCCTGTGTGTCAGCATAAGTGCCCTGGCCAAGAATTCAAATCCGTTTGCTCTTCACTGTTGTTCTAATTTTTTTTGCCTCCTTTCACTTATAGCAGTTCCACAGTAGTTGCAGCCCATCTCGCAGGACCAGTGAAACTAATTGATGCCCATCCTGTGGGGTTAACTTAGTGCTTGAAGCTCTTGTCTTTACCATCTTCCTAACAAATGGTGAATGCTAGCCATAAGATACTACTGCTTGCTTAATTTCTTTTAGATCATTTATACCTATAGGTTTCCATCTACATTCTTTGGATCCTTTTGGGTATTTTGTACTTGATGATTTGTCAGAGCTGATTACAGGGTAAGTAGCTAAAACTCTTGTTTGCCATCTCTGACTTTGACAAGTACTGGTGATGTTAAATCCTTTCCTTGTACCTTATCTTTCTGCTTGTTAGGTCCAATAATTTCCTCAATCTTTTCAAATATTTTTACCACTCTCTTTTGTAAAGCCAGAATCTAATGACCTATACATATTTCTAATGATTTCATTGATTCTCATAACCTCTATCCCTCACTCTTCACATATGATTGCAAGGTATGCAATTCTTGCATTAAGGATAACTTCTCATCCTTGGATATTGTTTGGATTGCATGCAGATTATTTTCATGGAGAGATACTCTATCTTCTAACTTATCATAAATTTTTAAGGCATTTTGATTGTCAAATTCAACAGTATGAATTCTTTCAGATAATTTTTCAGCACCCTTTGACATGGATTTTTTCTCTTCTAATCCTTTCTCTATCTTTTCTACAATCTCACATATACAACTGTTGTAGAAACTCCTTCAGGCAATAGCCTTTAAAATACCAGTCCACTTTGAACATGTTCTCATGTACTATAATTGCAGATGAAAAGGATGCATGGGCCTCTTAGATGGTGGATTCAGTATCAGTAATCAGGGTATGCAGAGGACTGTGGATTGCTACACTTTATGAGAGTTTATCCCCAGACAAACATTTGTTATACACCATTCTGGGCTATTGTGGAACTTTGATGTATGCCAACAAAATGGCATCCACTATCTGAGGCCATGGATCCACATAAGATCTACAAAAGCTTAAGGAAAAAGAAGGCTTCTAGACCAACAAAAAATGGAGACAAGTACAGCTTATTGGGAGCTGCCATTTTTCAGATAGGTTTGATTTGTTGGCTATGAGCAGAGGCTTGACTTCTTTAAAAGTCAGCTTCCTGGTTTATGCTGGTGGAACAAAACAGCTCTGGCTCTTTAAGGAGGTTCTGCCACAGAGCAGTTAAATATGGTGTGTGAGCAGTATGTTACATATTGCTTAATGGCAACATAAACCTGTTATGAACCTGGAGCATGGTTGGTGAGCATGGCTCTCAGAGGTGGTGAACATAGCTCTGCTATATTGGACTGGGCAGAACCAACAGACAGGACCATGGAGTTCATTCTAGCCACACCTGCTTAGCATTTTATAAAAAAGGCACTCCTGGTCAGGAAATGAATACAGAAAAACAATAAAGACAAATTCAGACACAAAAGACCTCTAAAAGGTTAACAGTGTATTTTAAAAAAATGTCTGTAGGCTTGGGGGAGAGAAGAAAAGTACTATGGACAGTTATAAAAAATAAATGGTTAGCTTTAAAAATAAAGCAAATTCATTAAACAGAAAGTAAATTAATATAAAAGAGTTCAGATTTTCATAGGTTAGAGGAGGAAAGAAAATAAGCCATGTAAAATGAAATATATGCAGAGAGTGTGGATTATGCATATTATTTTGTTTTCTTTGTATTTTTTGACTGGAGAGAGATAGTTGATTCTGGGGGCTGTTAAGGTACACCAACATACATATTTTAAAGGTATCTTGACTTCAAAATTTTAGTCTAAGTAAGTATAAATTTATGTGACTTTGAATAAGATCTTCTGCTTTTGACAGAAGATTCCTTTCAGGCTAATGTGATCTGATGAAACGAGAACCCCCTCCCGAAAAAAAAAAAAAGATCTCCATGAACTTTAAAATACTTTGCCCAGGAAACAGCATGAAGCAGTATATAGAAAACTATGCCCAAATTCTCAAATATCGTTTATAAATGTTTTCATTTAAAGGAGGTTGAACAAAAATTGTTAATGGTCACAGCCAAGGTCTTTCTTAAGCAATAAAAAGGGGTAATGGATGGGCTGAGATATTAGGTAGATTTCTGTGAGGTTACTCACACCAATAATAATAGTAATAGTGAAATTATTTGTGAGCTATTATATGTAGACAATTTACATTGTATAGATTCTTGTGTATTGATGTAAATTCAATTTGTTATATTTTATATGCTTCTATTTCTATTTACAAAATTTTTGTACCTATTCAAAGACTTATTGTAATATTGTATGCATGATTGCTTCTACCAATGCTTAAGATATTTTGCATATTGATGAAATTTTAGGATATATTTATCAACTTGCACTATACATTCTACCTCTGATCAAGATAATTATACATTGTTTATATTTAAAGGTTATTGTCCTCATTTCTTGAACATTTGCTTAAAGATTGTTTAACATTTTAATATAAAGCAGTAGTCTTTAAGCTATATAGATATTAAGAATTATAGGTCAAAAGTTATCAATATTTGTCATACTTATAGTTAGACTAATGAGGTTCTTTGGATGCATAGAGATTGTATTCCACAAAAATAGGTAATTTTCAAAGAACTGTAGAATATGGCATATAAATGACTTAGGATTCTCTTGACAGGAGACATAATTGCTCCCAACAGCACTGTCTATTCCTGAGAGAATTTTGGACACTGAAAAAACCCCACTTGGAGCTTGTTTTCTTCTTGGCAAAACCGGCCTTTGGGCAAAGAACTACCTCTACCTCAACCACTGACAAAATGCAGTGTCCAGACTGGATAAATAGGATATAAGAGTAAAGACTGTCAAACTGTGCCAAGCCAGGGTAAGATGGTTTTAAAATATTTGCTGCCTCTGAAAATGATCTGTCAGTTACTCTAGGACTTAGCCAAAGTTAGGTAGCCCACCACTGTAAATGGGACTTTGGGTGATTTCCCAAGTAGTCAGTTGTCTCTGTCATTTCTTGTACCTTTTGGAAGTGACTTAATTGCACTTCCTGTTTACTCAAGTAATATTATTTCTCTTCTCAGGGTTTTGATTGGGTTGAAGACTAGATAGTCATAGTTACTTTTCTCTCATCACTTAGCTAAGCCATTTTAATATAAGACTTAGACTCCTTAGGATAGAATAACTATTTAAACATTCAGCATATGCTTCTTTTTTGATGTTGTTATGCTAGTTGTAATTCTAATTTTTGTGTACATAATTGATATTTGGTACTATTGAATATAGTTTTGTATTAGGCTTAGAACTCTTATTTAAACAAAAGGGGTTTTATGGGAACTTCTTCAACCAATAACCCTTAAGGTACTGTCCCACTTTGAGTATGGTCTCATGTAATATAAATGCAGAAGAAAAATATGTATGGGCCTCTTGGCTGCTGGATTTGGTTTCAGTTCCCAGTGCATGAAGAAGCCTGTGGATTGCTACTTTTTCTTTGAGTTTATCCCCAGATAAATATACCTTTGTTATATTTCATTCCAGGCTATTGTGGAACTCTTTTGTATGTCAACGTGCAACTTTTGTGTTCTCATTGTGAACTATCTGAGTTCATTTAATACTACCTTTATGTGAATGGTATAGGTTAATTTGCTTGAGCAATAGGGATAATATTACTGAAGAAAACTCATGCTTCACCCTATAATCACATGGAAATAGTTAATGGGGGATGGCTGAAAGTTGTTAATATAAGAAAAAATAGAATGATGAGAAGAAGTGGCATTCAAGTTAGCAATGAAAATTTGATTGAATTTAAAAGGATTTATTAGTAAGTGTGTAGAATTTGTTGATTGAAGAAGAAAATAGGCAATTTGAAATTAGGTTTAATAGAATGTTCTTTTTACAATAGAGTGTGGAATTTCACTTTGCACAGTTGAACTACAAGGACTAAGACAGAAACAAGATGTCATATAAGTTATTAAAGAATATGCTGATGTTTGCTCTCTTGGAAGATTCATGTTGAGTGGAGCAAAATTCCTCTGCTTTAAAAATTAAGACATATAACTTCAACTCTTAACACCAAAAGAATTAAAAAATTCAGAGTTGTTAATATTGTGTTTAAGAATTCAAAGTCAAATTTATATTTTGGTAGTACTACATTGGTTTTAAGAACCTTTATAGATTATGTCATTTGATAGTTTGAATCAGTCCAAGTTTAAAGAATATTTTTTGAGAATCCTTTTATTTTGTAGGTGTAAAAATGGTAAGCCCCATACTTTTATTTACACATACAAGAGGATGTCTAAGAACAATGAATGGTTCTTCTTTATTTGGTTTCTAAGAATGCATAGTCCTTGTCCACTGAACTACTGCAGTAGATTTGTTATATACTGTTCTGGAGTATGCTGCAGTAAGTTATTAACCCTTATAATTGCTGCTTTGGAAAGAATGTAAATGAATCAAAGGAAGGATCATTGTGTTTTAATTTTGTGAGCTTATTTGTCTATGTTAAAGGTGATATTCTCATATCTGATCCCTCCTCCATCCAAACTGCACAATTACAAGTAAACTATGGTAAATTTTTCTTAATTGTCTTTTTTACATTATTAGGCCACCCTTTCAAAATTCAATATCCAAATTTCAGGAAGGAATGCACTTATATTGAAGTTTTAGGTCCCTTTATGTTCTTAGAGTTAAATCATCATTTTCTCCTACTCTCAATTCAAATGGAAAAGTCCAGGAAGTTGTGTCTAATTGTTAACTGATATAAATGGTTGATTAGAGTCCATCTAAATGGCCATGTCTTCCAAATCACTTAAAAATTTATCTTTGCATTTAATACAATAATTGTGTAGCAATATATGTAAGCATATTTGCTATTAACAATCCATAATACAAAATTATTTGTTTGAATTCAGGTTTTTAATTTTATAAGTTGTGTGATAGTTTTTTTATTACTTTTTGTTTGTTTCTTTGTTTGAAACAGAATTTTTCTGCCCAAACTCAGAGAGCTCCCTACCTCTGTATCCCTAGTGTTGGTATTAAAGTTGTGAATCTCACAATGAATCTACTGTGAAAACAGAATTATTATATGCTCCTTTTACTTTTATATTCTCTTCAGTATTAGTTTAAAATTAAGAAACAATTTTATATTTGTCTGGCCAGAATTTTCTGCTAGTAAATACTTCTCCTCCCATTCCTTACAATTCACATGGTAGAAGGAGAGAACCGGTTCTAACAAGTTGTATTTTGACTTCACATTCATTCTGTGGCACATGAAAGATCACACACATACATAATCATGCAAACAAATATTTCTGAGTGCAAAGAAAGCAACTAGTAAAATGAATATAAATTTCACATTGACTAATTGAAATTGATTCCTTAATGTTGCTTTTAAACTATTGATCCTATAAGTATGAACAGTACAACTAAAATTTCCTTTTCTACTCTCATTTTATAGATGTTTATTGTATTATTTACATCATGTTACTGCTTATTTCTACCTTTTAAAAAAGTCAAGGTGCATAAAATCATTTTAAAAATATCTGCTAGGTAAATGTGTTAACAAATTTTGAGTATGGTTTCTATTTAGATCTCATATTCATAATTCATACTCTAGTATTAAAAAAGTACATTATAAAACCTGGTTCTCATAGGAGGACTTTTAATATTTGACACCGTTTATCTCTAATAGTTGGATATACTGATTTAGCTTATTTCAGAATATTTTTAGTGCTATACTATAAATTTTTCCTGGGTAGAAAATTAATATGCTAAGTAGTCAATCCTAGCAACAAAGCAGTTGGAATTGGCATGGGAGCAATTGCTGAACACCTAGCAGGTTCTGTTGGCTCTTATCAGTACTCTCACATATATGGAATCAGTAGTTAATTATGAGTATTTAAATTTGAGTCAGGGTTTGAAGTAGATGTGGTATTTAGGCAAGTAAAATAATTTGCTTTGAGATGTCAATATGAATGCTAAAGTATCCAAACATTAAAATGTTCAAAATAACAGATTCATTTATCTTTTAATTTTGATTTGTTTAATTTTCTTTAATTTGTTTCATGCTGATTAAAATAATACAGG
>PVIU01023684.1:0-26916 GCA_004026605.1 Ondatra zibethicus
ATACATACATACATACATACATACATACATACATACATACATTTCTGAATGAGTGAATTGTATTTCCTTAGGAGAGACAAACTATAGGACAATATTAGGTTTCTAGTGAAGAAATATTTTTAATTAAAATAGCAATATAATGCCCGTCACTAATAATTTCTTGTAAAACATTGTTGATGTTATCTTTTATTTTCACTAGCATATATTAGTTACTTATAATGGGTTTATTATTACATTTCCATGCATGTATATAGTACATTTTGATATTTATTTCTTCTTACCTTTTCTTGTCCCATTCCCACTGATCACCTTTCCTTCCCAACTAGTCCTCTTTCTAATATTGTTTCTTCTTTCCCTTCCTCTTAATTCTTCCCATTCTTCTTTGGATTGTCCAATGAGTTTCATTAGGCTTACTTAGAGAAGTATGGGTGAGGGGTTGGTCACAGGAGCATGGCACCTTATCAGTGACTATATCACCGAAGAAAATGTCTCTTCCTCCCCTAGCAACATTAGCTGCATGTAAACACTCAGGGAGGAGTATAGCCTTATGAGCTTCATCCCTTTTCATGATAGGATACAGGTACAGCTGCTGCCAAGGTCAAGAGGCAATGGCTATGCTATGCCTGGGATTTAGTGTTACTCATCACCTCATTTCTTCTCTTTGCTTTTAAATTCTGTACACCTCTTCTCTCAGTATGTTCTTTGAACCTGCGGAGGGGTGATGATGATGCCCTACTTATAGATGGACATTGTTGATATTATGTTTTATGAGATGATATCTTTATCTTATTTTATTGCCTATAAATGTATTTACAATGTATTTGTTGAGTCATTTCTTAATCATAGTCTTGAATAATATTTTATGGAATCTAAACTTTCAGATTGAAGATTATTATGAATTTACAGTTAGTTTTCATATAATGAACATCTCATGTTTGTATTTTGTATTTATAAAATAATTCACTTGGTTTCTAACTGTAGTTGTATTAACTGAATTTGTTGTCTATTTTTGAATGCTGACTAGTAGGTTAAACTGAACAAGGAGATGGATATTATAATGAAATTAAGATTTAACTAGTCAGGAGCTGTGACACTACCTTTTTTTTAAGAGAAATATCAGGGTTGAGAACAAATATATCAAACATGGGATACAAAGTTTAAAAGTAATTAAAAGGGCATTTAAAAATCATGGTGAGCTGTACAGTAGTCCTTAGAGACAACAGTCTTTTTGAATTGCAGATGAGAATTTAGTTGTTCTGCTCTTTTGCAGTTTGTCTTACTTTTAGTAATTTGAAAGCTTTCCAAAAAGTATGTTGCTATTGAATTACTTTTAGAAATTAGTTTTGGGGACTAGAGGCCTTGTGTATGCATAAGAACCGAGCACATTTTCATTTCTAGTTTTGGGGCACCTAGTATCTTTAGAAAAATACTAAGAACCTTTCCTTTCTCCATCATCCTGTGACCTGCTAAATTTAGTAGTTTCGAGGATAAAAACGGGATGAGTGGAGAATGGCATGATTTAGAATCACTTATTTCAGTGTAAATTCTTAGCCAACGCCTGCTGAGCGGCTTTCCCACTGTGTTTACCTTCAGTAGGGAGAGTGTGCCCAGAGAGGTGGTGCTTACTTTAATAGTTATTTTATTATTATTTCTTCAGTGTTGAGTGTTTTTTACCTGTGGTCGTGTGGTAGTGACTAAATGGTAGAAAACAAATTGTGAAGCAAAAAGAAAATACTAATCTAGAAAAAAACCAGGTAGTGATTCTGTTTTCTTCTAGAAAGTGGGATTTGGGAGTGAGTACCTATGTCAAAAATTGGCCATGTCTGTCTTACCTTATGTTTGGGAGGCATGTTGTGTTTGAAACTTAGCAATAAAAGGGAAAAACTAGAAATTATTTTCTCCAATATGAATTTGTTTGTAGACTCCAGTAATTGATTTATTTTGCAGCAGTAAAGTAATTTAGATAATTTCAGAAAATCTACTTTCAAGAAAGAATTCTAATAAAGGATAATTAGGCAATTATATTATGCATGAGAAATGGCTATTTGCTAAAATGGGAGTAAGGTGACTAAGGACGGTTAAAGTTTAAAGCTTTCTGAATGTAGAATCTTCTCTGAGATTTAAGGGTGAAAAATTACATGGATGGAGCATGACCCAGAAACAGGCCTGTCAGTGATTACCACTGGGAGTAATTGAAGATTTGCCTGTGTTGATTGACTTTTGGTATCTGATTACAGACACTCAGAACAGTGCATCTTGCCCTTTTATCCCCTTTGTTACCTCTTCTCAGAACTGCTTATAAAATGTGTCTGGCTTATCTATAGATTCTTAGATCCTCAGAAGGCCTGTTCTGTTTCTCTTGTGTGTTTGCCAGGAGAATATTTCAGTCAATGTCATTACTAACATACAGCATCTGATTTCAACTTTACTAAAATCCTGAGACTAATTTTTGACATATGTATACTTAACTGTGTTCTTTATAAAACCTGCCCATGTGAATGTTTGAAATCCCCCATGATCTTGGGTGCCAAGCTGTTTTAGCTGTGGGTGTCCACTTTTATTAATGCCTCTTTGGCACAGATGAGTGTTTAGAGAAACCCATCTTTAAGAATTCATTTCAATACCATCAACAGAGAGAGTCTTATCGTTTTATTTAGAACCTATGAGCATATGTATGAGTGGACTTTAATGTTTTAAGAATGGAAGTCTACACACCTCTAGATCAGGGTCAGCTTCTTGCTGTAGGTTTTCTGTGTTGCCTTTAAAAAGCTACAGTAGTGCCCCAGTTTTGTGTTTACCATCTAACATGGATTTTCTGTTTGTGTTTTATAATTTTTTTCTGATTTTAAAGCTGTACTCAGCTGTCAGAAATATTGGTGGGTACATTATCTGAACTATGTTAGAAAATAGAAATGTGCAGTGTCTTATAAAAGTACATTTGATTTCCATACCAGCCTTTCAGGGATTCTTGTGTTTCAGGTTTTTTTTCTCTCTTTTTACTATGTGGGTTCTGGTGATCAAACTCAGGCGCTCAAGTTTGGTAGCAAGGCAAATATCCTTACTGATCTATCTTGTTTGATTTAGATGCTTTTTGGGGTCAGTCAGTCATTAATGGCACTGGGCTAGTCAGTTATTAACAGTACATAATACTTTTGTAGAGTTTGGTTTGCAGCACCCAAAGTCAGGTGGCTCATAAAGGCTTGCAATTCCAGCTTCGGGGATATGATATGATCGTCTAGACTCTATAGGCAACTGCATTCTTATCCATATATACCCTCTCCACATACACAAAAATAAATCTAAAATACTTTTTAAATTAAAATAGTATTGCATTTCTTTATTTGTGTGTTTGTGTGCCTGTCCAAATGCTCACCATGGCACATGAATGGATTGTCCATTGTCTTCCACTGCGTGAGCTCTGGCAATACTGTTCACGTTCAGTCTTGGTGGCAAACACCTTAAGCTCCTGGACCTTATTGCCAACTTGGTATAGATAAAGCTTTAACTTTAAGTTTTATTAAATGATATGCTGGGAAAAGTCCATATGACATTTCAGAATCTTTTAGATGTTTCAGGTTAGTAAATTTTCTTCAGTTCAGCTAAGCACTTGATTTGTTTCTTGCATGCTCATTGTTTTCATAATCAAATCACAGTTTCCACCTATGATATTTTGTTTCAGCTTTTTGGTTCTGTGTTTTCATGCTTTTATTATCACTTTTGATTTTGTACAAAATTTGATTAGCGACTACATTC
This sequence comes from Ondatra zibethicus, assembly GCA_004026605.1. Lineage (NCBI taxonomy): Eukaryota > Metazoa > Chordata > Mammalia > Rodentia > Cricetidae > Ondatra > Ondatra zibethicus. The sequence continues at coordinate 3,754 of PVIU01023684.1, forward strand.
GTTTGAATGATGTCACAATGAAATGTATATTTGCTTAAATCCATATCTTATCAGTAAATGTGTGTTTTTGCTGTTTTCACACCGTTTCAGAGATTCACTTTGGCTGCAGTTGTTTTCAAAGCCCTTCCATTTTATCCTAGGTCAGAGAACTTAAGCTAATTTTAATCAGCCTTGTGCTGTCATTCCTGCTCATCACTGTCACATTAGCATCATTCCTGCTCATCACTGTCACATTAGCAGGAAATCTGAACTTGCTGATTAGCAAAGTGGATGGAAATCACAGCTCTGTGTGTGTCCAAATAACTACTCATCAGTAAGGCTTGTGCTGGGGTCTGATGGTTTAATGCAGACCTTAATCAAGGGCTGAGAAATGTTCCCTCTGCAGTTTAACCTAGTACTATTGAATTACATTAACATGTATATACAACCTCATACACATACACACAGAAGCAGCATTATACCAATGTTTAACGTCAATCATATTCAATCAAACAAAGGAATAAAATAAATAGACTTTGACTGGCTTCTCTTGTATTTTAATTCCACAGATTTATGTAGCGTATTTGTCTTTGGTCTCATTGAGTCACCCGTTTGGCTGAAGAACTACTTTACTAATAATATATATCTCTGTGCATATGTTCTGAAAAAGTGTGGGGTTAATGGGACAGATTTTATGTGTACAGCTGACAGTACACCAAATGGTATCAGTTGTTTCTCAGTGGTGTGTGCACGGATGTATGTGCATAAGAGTCATTATTTCGAGAGGTAATAGTTCTACCTAGTATGTACTACCTTGCCTGGAGCACACAAACAACTATATTATTTTTAGAAATATTTTTTTGTTTGCTTCACTCAGCTGTTATATACTGATTGTTCACTCGAAAATCAAATGGGGGGGGCTTGATTTTTGATAAACTTTTTAGAACGTCATTTTGGATGGTTTAGATAATTAGAATAATTTCATTTCTACTGTGATTCCTTAGCATGGGTGTTTCCAGTTATACCAGAATGACCACAGCCAGCTGTGTGATTCCTAACTTCATTTGGGATAAGAGAGCTTGGATGTGTTGTAGAATATCCAAATTGATATCTGCATTTTCTGAAGGAATTGTAAGATTCACATTCAGAACTAGTGCATCATTTGAAATCAGGACTCTGCCAGTGTTTGATGGAATCTAACTTATGGGAATTAAAAAGTAGTGTCCATTAGTTATTGGATTATACTTTTAAGTTTTGAAAGTGTTAACATTCTTTTACACCGATTTATTACTTACTTGTGCATGCATCTGTGCATTATTTATTTGTGTATGTTTCTATGTATGTGTACACATGGTTCTCTATTTGTGTTCACATGTACAGATGTGAGTGTCAGAGGACAACTTGTGAAAGTCAGTTCTCTTCTGCTATCATGTCTGTTCTCAAGATCAAACTCAGAATGTCAGACTTGGCAAGTGCTCTTACCTTTTGAGCCCAATATACTACATTGGCCCAGAATACTTCATTTCTTACACACTTTTTTTGTGTGTGACTGTGGGAGGTGGGGAGTGCTTATCTGAATGTTTGTTTTTGCAACATGTGCATGCTGTGTCCCCAGTGAGTAGAAGACAACATCAGATCTCCCAGGACTGTTGCAGATGGTTGTGAGCCCTCAGTGTGTCATGAGGAAGAGCAGTCAGTGCTCTTAAATGTTGAACTATATCTCTTTAACCCACTCTTACAGACTTTTAAGATTGTATTTTGTATATTTTAGCCTGGAATCATATTTATCTTTTCTCCATATATGTTCATTTTCTTTTCCCAAATCTAGTGATGCACGTTCAAGCATTTCAGTCACACTTTTCTGTTGCTGGTGTAAGCTCTGGACATTTTATTTTCTTCCAAGATTTTGGTTACTATCACATGATCTCCTTCTCTCGTGGCTCAGATTAATATACCACTAACACTTTCTGTTTCTTTTGCCTCTTGTGCTCATCTGTCCCCACAACACTTTGCTTTTATTCTGAGGCTACTAAGCTTTGCTCTAAAACAGAAGCCAGAGGCAGCAGACTCAGATGGCGGACTTTGTATACAAAGCCCTGAATTTGAGTTCCCACTACTTCATCTCTAAGCTTTGTAGATATTCTGACTGTTTCCAGTCATGCTATGCTTGCCTTAATAAGAGAGTTATCTAGGTTATTGTGGGGATTACATAAAGCAGCTCCAGTAAGCTGCCAACGTGGTCTCTTTCTGTGGTAAGATTTTATTGTTTTGCGATTATAATATAATTACATCCTGTTCACTTTCACTTTTCTACTCCAAACTCTTCCATATACTCCTCTTTGCTCTCTGTCAAAATCATGGCCTCTTTTTTCATTAATTGGTGTGTGTGTGTGTCTGTCTGTCTGTCTGTCCCTAAATACTTAAATACAGCATACTAAATCTGTCTGTTATTACTTGTGTGTATATGTTTTTAGGGCTGACCATTTGGTATTGTATCACCAGTTGCTTTCTCATCCCATAGTTTCCTGTATTTTTTTTTTTTTTGAGACAGGGTTTCTCTGTTGCTTTGGGAGCCTGTCCTGGAATTAGCTTTGTAGATCAGGCTAGCTTCGAACTCACAGAGATCCGCCTGCCCCTGCCTCCATCGCCTGGCTCCTGTTGTTCTTAATGTGTGACTGTGGTCTCTTGAGCTTTCTCCTGTCTATGTTAAGCACATCTATTGACATCTTTTTGATGTATCATAGCTCTTGTTTATTTATTTGTTTGTTTATTTATTTATGTGCATTGGTGTTTCCAAGATATTTTTGTTTGTTCTAATATGTATTTATCTCTATTTTGTATTCTGTGTTCATATCTCAGGTGTTAGTGGTTCTTAAGAGGTGTGCTCTCTACTTTGAAGTTTGCTTTGAATGGCCTGGTCCTTTGTGTTAGACACACAGGCTGTCTGCATTGCTTTCATCAAAATGTTACAGATGGTCATTTTCATTGCTCCCCATCCCCATCATAAATGTTGTCAACTACAGTATCTGTTTCACAAAAACCTTTGTCTCCTTGTGAGTTCTTTTTAAAGTAGCCCGTGAGAATTTATATACTTGTTACAGGAATAGGTTTGCTTTGGTGTGAACACCACATGTACACATCAATTTCAGTTTTATTTCCCATGTTGAGGTATGTCAGTCTAGTGCTGGTGTTGGGGTTTAGAACCAGAAAGACAATTTTTGTTCTAATGTTTCACTATGTGTAGGATCTTCCCCTTGTCTGAGCTGGATATATAGATCTCCTCTCTGATGTACATATAGTCTAGTGGGATGTATCGGGCAATGCTGGGCCTGTCCTTCTGAATGCTGAGATTTGCTCTGTAGTATATCAGCCAGAATACACATGGTCCAACCTGTGCACGGAGAATACTCATTTGGTCTGTCTCATTCATCCATGTCTGAAGAAGAGATAGTAAGAACTAGCAGTGTGCACCCAGAGAACTTTGTGAGACATGCTTTATACTGAATAAAGTATCAGGGAATTAAATACTTTTCTTTTGACACATTTTTGGGGCATTTCTTTCCTTCTTGTCCCATACTTTAAAAACTTACATTATTTCTGGAAACAGAAAGTTCCGATTGTGTTGATGGAGAGAGGGTCCCTTTGTTTGTCCCTGCTGCCCGGCTAGCTTACACCCAAAATAATCACACAGAAACTGTATTCATTTAAATACTGCCTGGCCCATTATCTCTAGCCTCTTACTGGCTAATTCTCACATCTTGATTTAACCCATTTATAATAATCTGTATATCACCACGAGGTTGTGGCTTACCAGGAAAGATTCAGCATGTCTGACCTGGCAGCTCCATGGCGGCTCTCTGACTCTGCTTTCTTCCTCCCAGCATTCAGTTCTGTCTTCTCTGCCTACCTAAGTTCTGCCCTATCAGGCCAAGCAGTTTCTTTATTGATTAACCAATGAAAGCAACACACAAACAGAAGGCCCTCCTATACCACAGTGGTACTCTTTTACCCATTTTCTTGCTAAGAGATGAGACTTGTGGTCAGTTGTTTGTCCCTTTTGGACTGGCACATGCCAGTCAACAATTGGGCTCAGCACACAGTTGGGAGAATGTGCTGTAGGATGTTTTTCTTGACTATTCCTCTGAATATAGCCCTGTATCTGGGAGGACTTTAATATTTGTCTCAAGCAGAAGAAGTGGGGTATAGCTCCCCCAGAATATGTTTATCCTGCACTTGTGGAAATGCACACTTTCTATTCTGTGTCTGCTCAGGTGATAATGACCTCCTTCCTGAAGTTGTGGAGTTTTATGTAGAAATCACAGCCCATACTCCTCATTTATTTTTTTATGAATAAATAAATGCTTTATCTTTTAAATAGTGCTACCAGAGTCTTCCCAGCTTCTTTGATATACTTGGAAAGTGCATTTCTTTCACGATGGAAAGATATGTGAGGATTGAATACTGTTTTCACTTTGAGCGGTAAGGCAGCTGGAGTCAGACATTGGGAGGCTGACCTAAGGTGGCTCAGTTGATAAACAGCAGGTTTTAAACTCACCTTCTTTTCAGCTTTTGTGCACCAGCTGGGAAATAGCAGGAATCTTTCACCTGCCTTTGATAATGAGTTTTTGAAATTCTCTTGCATTTTTAGAATGGACATATTGTTTTCCATTTAAGAGCCTATTTTACCATAATGATGAACTAATGTGATGCTTTTTGTTTTGTTTTCCTGTATTTACTGTTTGCTATTTAAGGTTTTTTTCTTTTTAATATCTGAAGAAATGTCTTCTCTATCTTTAAAATCCTTTACCTGTAGCCCATTTTTCTTTAATTATTTAATTGAATTTATAACGTATAATTACATAAATGTGCTTACATGTTCTTAAGGGATATAGCATTACTTTAGAGGTATATAATACCTGCATGAAGAAACGGTCATATTTGTTTCTTTGACATATAATTTTTATTCTTTTAGTTCTTTTGACTTTAATATAAGGTGGTGCTAATCTCTCATACTCTATTCTGGAGTGTCAGGGCCCAAACCCCAACATAAACTATTGTTTATGTCGTGGAGACATGGGAATAAAGACAAAATTCACATGGCTTTATCTGGAGGGAGGTTCTCAGTGATCCCTCATGAAATCCCTGAGTTCACATCCTGAAAATATCCCTGTTTATTCTCCAAATAGCCTTATATACCAAAACATAAACTGAGGGAGAAATTCATTAGCAGCTGAATGACTTTATAGTCACATCTTCACCTTTGACCACGCCTTCTATGCCCATTTTGTCACGTCTTCCTATCTTCCTGCTCTGTGTGCCAGCTCTGTCAGTAGGCTGAATTAGCATCTCTATCCCAGGCGTCCTCCAAATTACAAAGAAGGAGCAAAACAACATCCTGACCCTTTGTTAGGGTAACCACAGCCTGTGTGGAAGGCTACGTGACCACCTCAGGTGCGCTATGCTTGAGAGCCTAGCTGCCATGTAGAAATATGGGCCTGCGCTGGAGATGGTTATGTCCTTATCTTTCTCATTTTTTTGACTATGTACTTTGTACCTATGGTATGTGTAAGACTGTTCTACTTCATTACTTCTGTTGAAGGAAAAATTTTATGTTATACATCCACCCTTCCTCTGTTTTATCTCTCTTGATTATAAAGAGTGAAATACCTCACCTTGGTATCCCATGTTGCTTGGCAGTGGGTATAGTGTTAGTCTTCATCTTGTCCTGCTTGAACACTAAGGAAAGATGTTGGTTGTTTCTTGTTTATTTTTCTGTCTTCTGCTGACACAGTCATCTCTCCTGTATCTCATCTTGCCCTGAAACTTATTTCTTAGGCTATATTTTTCCATTTTCCATAACTGACTGTGTCTGTTTTTTAAAAGTGACCTCAATTAAGGCACCAAAGTTTTATTAGCAGGACTAATTTAACAGATTTCCAGATCTCAATGCTTTGTTGTTAGTGTAGACAATCTTATTTCCTATCAGTCTAGATATACTTGTTGAAAAATAACAGGCAAGAAAGTAAACACATTTACTTTTTTCTTTTGCATTTTCTTATTCATTCATTCATTCATTCATTCGTTTGTTTGTTTGTTTTTCCATTTGTTCGTTCATTCCTTTGTTTTTAGTTTCTGTTCAGAAAATGGCAGGCCTGTCATGGGTATCAAAAACACATGGCATATCGAGTTGCAGTAAGACTAAGCACCTCCCTTTGTATTAAGACTGGTCAAGGCAATCCAGTATGAGGAGTGCGGTCTCAAAAAGCCAGTAAAGGGGTCAGAGAGAGCAGAGTCCCACATGGAGATCAAGCTATACAACTGTTAGATGCAGAGGGCCTACCTAGCTCAGTTCCATACAGCTCCCTGGTTGTCAGTTCAGTCTCTTGAGCTCCTATGACTCCAGGTTAGTTGATTCTGTGGGTTTTCTTGTGATGCCCTTGACCCCTCTTGCCCCTACAATCCTTCCTCTTCCTCTTCAGCAGTATTCCCCCATCTCTGCCTATTGTGGGTGTCTGCATCTGGAGAAACCACATTTATAACAGATGTGAGTTCTTTGTGAAGGCTACGAAAATGGGTATTACTGGATGATATAATAATTTGACATCTCTCTCACGTGTGCATGTGTGTGTGTGTGTATTAGTGTTAGTGTTACAACAGTTTTTAAGCACAGGAAAGAAATGATATACTAAAGTTTTACAGGTATGAAAACTGTCTCCAGAATTTGTCATGGGCTTAGCTGGCATGTTAATGTTTAGAAAGAAGTTTATAGCTCTGTGAAGTTTATGGATCTTTAAATTCATAATATTGACTTTTAATATTATGTTACTAATGGAATATCTTCTAGGAGATTCTAAGAAGAAATGTCTTAGAGGTAGATTTACTGTGTAGGTATTGGGTTAAGAGTAGATAAAACTCATGGAATTCTTACTGCTTTGTGATTCTTTGAGTGTTCTGTAACTCTGGTGGTGTGTTCGGGCATTGTGTGTGTGTGTGTGTGTGTGTGTGTGTGTGTACATATGTGTACTATCTGCACTAGTAACCTTTAAAACCCGAGAGGGGTGGTTAGCAATTTCCTGTTGGTAGTTTTGAGCACTCTGGAAGAAAGCATTAGGTAAACAGTAGGCATTTTTTGTCATTACTGTTGCCATTACTTGTTATCATTTATGTAGCACCTGCCTCACTAATGCTATTGCTTAGAGGAGCTTCAATTTTACTCCAAATGGCTATTTTTGTCATTATATAATCTATGGTGAACCACATCCTATGTAAACATTGTCACTGTGTTTTTTTCTTGAAATTCCAGCCCTCAAATAGTGTTTCTGCCCCAATTGTCCATGAACCCTGTAATGAAAGTTTCTTAAAAACATACCAGAGAGGTATCCAAGAAAAGAAAACATCAAAAACTTTATTTTTTTTTTTTAATTCTAAGAACGTGAAAGTTTTCACATTAGAATGACAGTAGTAAAGAACAATGTCGGCCATCAGCTGAATGGTCATATCTACAAGAAGTAATTCTTGAACCTGAATGTTTTCATTCATTATAGTTTATTATTAAATATTCATAGTTTTTCTTAGTTTTAATTAATTTCAATAATTTTGTACTTTTTCCTGTTGAAAACCTTCCAACTTTTCCAATCCATTTGAGCATTTTTTGCACTATATAGATTAGCTATCAGTGCCTGACAGTGTGTGTTCATAGAGCCCTGTATTAGGACTCTCTATTGAAACAAGCCCAACAGTGTGAATGCATTTTAAAGGAGGATTTATTAGACTGGCTTTCATGATATGGTCTGGCTAGTCCAGCAATGGCTTACTCACACTGTAGAAGCTGAGAATCCGTTAGCTGTGCATTGTATGACTCTGATTGCCTCAGTAGTTTTGACCTATCATTAAACCTGGAAGATTCCTAAGAACTGCTACTCTTTAGATCATGTTGGTAACCTGAAGAAGTGGTAGTCTGTTACTGAAGGAACACCCAGGCAGCAACAGGATAGATGGAATGGACCTCCCAGTGAGAGTGAAAGCAAGCAGATAAAGTAAAAGTTTTCTTTCTTGGGCTTCGTTTTATTTCAGCTGCTAGTGGAAGTTGCCGCCAACATCTTGGGTTTACCTTATCAAGAAAACCCCATTACAGGTGTGTCTTTCAGCTTGCCTCACAGTTAATTCCAGATGCAGTCACACTGACAACCATGGGCAATTATTGCAAGCTTAGTTTTTCATTTGGCATTCTTCACTGTAACTGCCCATTGTGTAGGATCTCTCTGACACCTTTGAAAGTTTTTAGCATTGTAGAATAATGAGGACTATTTGGTACAGTTTCCTACGTAAACCCTTGCATTTAAGCATGAGCCTTGTTAATTTTAAAGGAAAAGTCTTACCAGTACACGTGGGCCCTCGGCAGCATAGTAAAGTGAGCAATTACTGGCACTGTGTGAGCAATTTTGAATGAGGCATGTTTTCGCATTATGTATGGAGAGGTCCCCAGTGAGGAAGGCTCCAGGTCTTTTTGTTGGTGATCATGCATTTGTTCCTTAATAGACTCAAAGTTTCAGAACCTTCTGAATCAACTTTCTTTCCAGCATACAGTATACATGTATATTATTTATTTACTATTTTCAAATTTTTAAAGTTGTCATAGAAGTCATTGGATATGATTATGATGCTTTCAAGTAGCGTGTTTTAGTAGATTCTCCTTTTTCTTCATCTCTCCCAATCATCTCCTTCCCCTGAACCCCCTTATCACCCCAAGTCTGTCTTCCTCCTTCATGACCTACTTGCCCTTTTACTCACTGCCTGTTCTTATTCGTTGCTTATTTTTATCCACTCCTTGTCTCCTTTCTAATTATGAGGCTTTATCTCCTGCCCTCAAATGCATATACATTGCAGGCTAGAATCTGCAGGGGTTTTTGTCTTTCTGAGTCTGGGTCACTTTGCTTAATATTATACCATCCATTGTCCTGAAAATTTCATAATTTTATTTTCCTTTACCACTAAATCAAAGTCCACTTTGTTTATGTTTCACATTCATTATCATTCATCTATTAATGGACTTTTAGACTTGTTTTATTTCCTTCTGATTTACATGAATGTACAAGTATCTGTTTAGTAGGATATGGAGTCTGCACAGGAGATATGGTAGTTATATTTGTACATTTTAGAAGCCTCTAAACTAATTTCCATAGTGTCCGTTCTAGTTTGCAATCCTGCAAGTAGTGAATAAAGGTTCCTTCCCCCCCCACATTGTCACCAGCATTTGTTATCAGATTTTTTGATGCTAGCAATTTTCACTTAGGTGAGTTAATATCTCAAAGTAGTTTTGATAGTTGTATGGTAACTATGATATTGAACACTTCAACAATACTCATTTATCATTTGTTTTTCTATAAAAATGCATTCTAAAAGCATTTTAAGAATTTGTTTTGATTCACTGGGGCAAGTGGCCCTGCACCTTGCTGGACAAAACAGTAGAGCAGGCCCTGGTAGTGTGCGTTCAGGTGAGACAGACCCAAGGGCTAAGAGCAGAACTGACCCAGCTCCTTGCTGCCTTCTGAAGTGTGCTAGCTACTTGGGACAATGCTGGAGAGCTTGTGCTAGAGGTAGGTGTCAGTGAGTGAAAACTGGCAGACTGATCAACCCAGCTGCCACTCAGGCCCAGAACCAGTGCTGTGAGTTGGCCCACCCCAGCATCCACCTCATCTATAAACTGCTGAAGCATGTGAAGGGACATGGCCTGCAGATCTAAAGCTGCAGGAGCTCCGTGACACAGAGCAGCAACAGGATTATCCAAGAGGAGTCCCAGTGAGGACCATTACCAGGATATAGCCTTGAACAGGACCCACAGTGACTCCTTGCAATGAGCACTTATAAGAAAAAATGTATGGACTAAAAGGTATACTGTGTGACTCACTGTGTAACACTGCATCTTCCACGACAAGAGTTTTGTGTGTTAGTTTTTTGTTGTTGTTACTGTTTTTAATTTTAAACTTAATTAATTTGGAGCGGGAGGTTGCAGGGTCACAGGGTGGATATGAAGGGATGAAGAGATGAATAGGAACTGGATGTATGATGTGAAATCCACAAAGAATCAGTTTTAAATGGTTTTACCTTTTTTCTCCTCCCTCCCTCCCTCCCTCCCTCCCTCCCTCCCTCCCTTCCTTCTTCCTCCTCCTCCTCCTCCTCCTCCTCTTTGTTTCTTGTTCCTTCTTCCTTCTTCCTTCTGACTGAACTTGGTGACTCATGGCTATAATACCAGAAGTCCAAGGCAGGAGGATCACGATACTTGAGAACATATAGGTAACATAATAAGACTCTGTTACCCCTGCCCCTAAAAGTAACAAATAAAACCAAACTAAAATAAAAAAGAAGGAAGAGAAAGAAAGAAACAAAAGAAGACAAAAGAAAGATGTCTTTGAAAACATTAAGTGTGCTAACAAATGATTTGGAGCAGATTTAATGGATGGCATTCAATTCTGTATTTCATAATCAGGTCCAGTTTTATTTTCTTTTATGTATTTAGAAAAATTCTTCCTTACAGAATCCTTGATGGATTCAAAATTAAAACTTGAATATTATATTAATCTTGTTTAGTGATTACACTGGAAGTATGCTGATTATGATCATGAGGTTGCCACTACTCTAGAAGTGTTTTTATTTATGACATAAATAAAACAGGTGGGGGAATATTGGGAAATGTCAACTCATGGTTGGATTTGCAATTTGTTTTCTAAATTGAATTTGGTAAAGAATTTATATTTTTTGATATGATTTTGAAAATGATCAGAGATTTTTTTCATTATACTTCAAAAATTACTTTGTATATTAGTTGAGTATCCTGACATGCCTTCATAGTTTAGGATTTCCCGTCAATGATATTTTTCCAAAAAAAAAAAAGCTATTTATTGTAAAATTTCCTTTGAATCTTTGATGACCTGAAATAGCTATGCTAGTTGCATTAGTGGTATGCTTCCCACCCTATCTGTAGAACAGATGGTATTCTCCAGTGCTGAGATTTGGAGAACTTTCATGGCATCAGTGTCTAGTGGTTATGCTGTAGGCACATTTCTTTCCTTGTTTTACTTGACTCTTGAGTTGTTCCTTAAACAGCTCCCGTCTTGCAGGCAATAGAAGTCTATATGTCATTAATAACTGTTCCTTGGTATCCTTACGCTGTCTTTCTCCACCCACAATAATCTCAGTTCCTTTAGGCTTTTTTTCTATTGCTTTGTCTAGCTTAATGCTTTTATTGGCTTCTCCTAGATCTTCAGAAGGTCATGAATTTAACCTACTGCTAGAAGTATGCTTGTCATTATCCTGTGTATCAGTCAAACTCTGAGACCCTCAAATTGAAGCCTCCATGGGAACATTTATTATTTGTTCAATATGGCCATAAAAACAACTTTGCAGTCATTTTGATTCCTCCTGCCAGTGCTGTGAGTGATAGAAACTAATCTGATCTCCTGGCTAGCATTTTCAAAATGATAAATCCACTCTAAGTCTTTAGTTAGCCTGCAAATGAAATTAAGTTTATCTTATTTCTCAGGGAAATTGCATTACTTAGAAAAATTTTGAATTTTACCTTTCTGAACAAAGTTAAATAGAAAAGGCTAGAGGCTACATTTTGATGATGATTATATGTGTCTTTTTTTCCCTTTCTTTTTTGGCTTGACGTTTATCAAACCAAATAATGGTTCTTTGAGAAAATCAGAGTGTTAAGAACCTAGCACATATTTTCTGAACAGAACAAAAGATTCTTCATCATCTGTACTTGCTCTTAACTTAAAAATCATACCCAGATAGAATGCATAATACATGTTCAAAGTAAATTTTACCAGATATATGCTTTGATTTGTCTAATTCAGATCTAAAATAAAATTTAAAATCTGAAATTACAGCATGTTTAAAATACTGTAATTATTGTTTTTTTCTGCCTTCCTTCCGGTTATCTAATCCTTTGAAGATCAAGTTAAATTGAAATTCAGTACAATTCCTGCCAGGAAGTAGCTTTTGTAGCAACTTCAACCATTCATTTATTTTCCCAGTGGGAAGCTGATTTACCTTCCTCTCTGTGTGATTTTCATGTCTTTGTTTCGAAATTGTCTTTTCTCTGTCAGTTAGGATCAAGGACATTAGAACCCACTTGAGCAACTGTTACCACAAATTAAATTAGGCCACTTCACACTGTCTAATGTCTTTTTCTTCTGCATTTTAACTGATATGTCAGAACCCCAACCTGGCCATTTCTTTCTGTCCTTTATTGTTGATATCAAGGACTTCATAATTATTTTGTTAGATGCTGTTTTGTCAAAAGTGAGATTTAATTAAATCAAGGGCATTAAGGTACTAACTTTTTAGGTTGTGTTTCTAAAGGAACACGTTATTGATGTGCCAGGTTGGTTGACTGTGGGAAAAACCTTACATCTTCTATATGTTGATTGCTTTCCTTCTAATTCCTAGACTGCATGCTCAAGAACTCTTTGTGTCTTGAACATGAATAATGTGGAGGGAATGCTTTACTGGATAAGTGATAACCAACTTTCCTTTCTTCCTCTCTCCCCTCCCCACTCCATTCCCCCCCTTCCCTCCCTCCCTCCATTTTTTGAGGCACAGTTGGCCTTGAACTTGCTAGATAGCTGAGACTGACCTTAAATGCCTGACCATCCTGCAACCAGTTCCCAAGTGCTGGGGTTCAGACATATGCTGCCATGCTCCAAATTTTGTTTTATTTTGAATTTGTAAAAGTAAAAGGAAATATGTATATTGTGTTTGAAAATTTGTCATTGATGAAAAGCTTAGCTATTTTTTCCCCAAATACTCATATAGGAGAGATTTTTTTTCCCCTCACTCTCTTCATGTTCAAGATTTGATATTTAAAAATGTCTAGTAATGGCTGTCTTGTAATGGCTCTTTAGTAGCTGCTCTTTAGTCACTCTTTCTGCATTCATTATAGGTTGCCTAGCTCATAATTTCTTTATTATTTTTTACTTTTTCAGTATTAAAGAAACTTAAAGGACCTTTAATTTAACTTTTTTCAAGTTCTTGAATTTTGTCTGTATCATCCCCTAGATTATTTTCCTATTTATGTTTTTGCATCCAACTCTTATTCTTACTCTGATCCTGTTTGTACTTTAACTCACCTAACTATATTACCACTATGTTTTTATTCATACATGACAGCTCAAGGCATCTTGATAGCGGTCTTATTGAAATCTGAATTAGAAAGGCAAGGATTTCTATTATAGAACAACAGACTAACCTTTTCTGCCTTCTAACATGACTTTTAAAGATTTGTTTTTATGTTTTATGTTTGAGTATTTTTCCAGAAAAGGGCATTAGGTTCCCTGCTACTGGAGTTATAGATGATTGTGAGCTGCCATGTAGGTGCTGGTAAATGAACCCAGGTCCTCTACAAGAGCAGCCAGTGCTCTTTAACTGCAAAGCCATCTCTCTAGCCCCTAGGATAACTTTTAAAATCTCATATGGTCCACTGTTAAAATTCACATTTCTCTGTATTATTTGTATTCTTTGATATTTTAATTTTTGATATTTATTTGCTTGCTAGTCTTCCTCAGTCAGAAAGAACATGAAGTAAGCAAATTCTGTTTCTCAATTGGCTATTTCTTATGAATCAAAACTTCTGTAAACTATGTTTTAAGACTTTTTATATTTGAATTAGAGCTATACTGTTATTATGGACCATTTTCATTAGATATAAAATAAAATTACACTGAGGTAAGAGGTATTTTGTAGTAAGTAATGTATATTTAATAAATAAGCACTGGAAGGACAGAGACCACATCAACCTTGTGTCCTATGAGACATCTTCACCAGATTGCCAGTAGGATAGCAAGTGCTCTCTGAAAAAGAATCACCAGTTCTCTCATAATGGTTTCCAAAGCTGAACCCCTTAATTTTAATTCTAGCTCTTATGTGAAATCATACAATCTTTCTCTGAGAATATCTAGCATATAATAACACTTTGCCTTTCCTCAACAGAGTCAGTTTTTGTTTTATTTATTAGTACCAAACTAGTATTATTGGTAGGAACTCTTCATATTTTCTTTTCTTTAATTATCAGATGGCTTCAAGTGTGAAAATTATTCCACATCTTCTGGGTGGGTCCTATTCACTCAGTAAAAGCATTCAGCGTGGAGCTGAAGATGAAATTCTCTCTGTGGAGAGCAGCTTTACTCTTCCAGAGTCAGAGTCTCTTCTCCCAGCTGCCATCCCTAGGAATTCTTTAGTGGCCTAGATAGTGCCCGCCCGTTCTTAGCCAAATCCATGTATTAGATTTGTGTCTTTCACTAGCCCAGTTTCTCTGGTCAGTTCCTGACTATTTGGCATGTCAACTGAATAGTGCTCCCTGATGACTTTGTAAGAAGTACTGTTCTTTTCTGCTCCTCTGCCTCTTGTTCTATAAGACCCTCACTGTGTGGTAAATGTCTGTTACCTTCTCTGCAGTTGCATAGCTGCCAAACATTGTACGTTACTCATTTGTTGTTTGATTTTGTTGTAATTGCCAAGGTTTTCAAAGGAAACTTTCTTCCAGTTGTTTTTTTTTTCCCCCCCTGACCTGGAGTTTAGAGGAATCATGTTATGTAAATTTAGTTGCCTCAGAAATTATTGTTTATCCATTTATTTTTAATATTGTTTTTTCTTATATTATTTTTAAGGAATAAAGTAGCTCTCTTCCATTTTGACTGTCTAGTAGTAGGTGTAGAATATGTTAGTACGAGGGTAGAAATGTGTTCTAGAGCACAAAGCTCTGAAGTTGTCTTCCAGGATTCTGTCACATGCTGCTGCACTGCCAGAGCATATGGCTCTCCATATGGTATTTGTTTGGGGTTTCTGCCACATGTAATCTTGCTGATTTTCATTTAAATTTGTCCACAAGGTAAACAAACCAAACCTGGATGTGAAAATAATATACCTGTGTTAAAATGCTAAAATTTGGGATGAGTTACTATTATTACATTAATTATCAAGAAAAAACTAATTCATTAAACAAGTGCATTAATCACATAGCAGTATTGGTTCTATTGCCCCATTCATAGCCGGAAGCAGTTTGTCCATTTTTACGTGCAGTATGGAAAGGATAATTGTTGTATTTTATTGTGTCTTCATGTGAAGGTGGAGTTAGATCATTTTGGACATTTTAAAAAGTAATAATAGTAATGGATTTAAATATGTTTTTATGGTTCAGAAGTAATGGTTTTGTGAATGGCATTTGGCATTTTGATTGCATATAATAAGTAATAAAGTGGATGTATTGTGGCTGCATGATATTGAAGATGTTTTATATCATTAAGGAACTTTGATTTCCGAAACAGGAAAGAAAAAGCAGAGTTCTATTAACCGTGGATTCAGGCCTCATAAAATTATGTCTCTAAACTCTAGTCAGGGTTGCTGGTTTCTGTGTCAGCTGGCATTATTTTTCATTGCATCTTATATGTTTTAGAATATCTCCAAAGCAGTTGTTTTAATAGACAGAGTACTTCTCACTTACACTCCATACCCCTTTTATATTTATTTATTGTATCTCACTCTCTTATCTCTGCCTGCTTCCCCCTCCGTGTGTCCGTGTGTCTGTGTGTGTGTGTGTGTGTCCGTGTGTCCGTGTGTGTGTGTGTCTGCCATTCACAGTAAGTATGTGGAAAACTGAGGACATCTTGCAGGTATTGGTTCTCTCTATAATTGTACCATATGGGTCCTGGAGTTAAAACTCCAGTAGTCAGACTTGGCTGCAAGCACCTGTTACCATTGCTCCATATTACAGCTCCATTTGAGACTTTTAGCTCCACATTGATACTCTACATGCTGGGGAAATAGAGGCATAATTATTGGATTATTGGTTCTTAAAATGATTTTGAAGGCCATATGTCAGTGGTATCCACTCAAAGAAGTAAGTGGCAGAGTCAACAGTTAGTTTATATAGGCTTCTTTTTACTGGGACTCTTTGGGGGATTAGAACAAAGGTAGCAGAGGAATGGAGAAAGTTTGATTAATGTAGAGTAAGTTACAATTACATAACAGAAAGATGTTCTCTTGCATACTAGAGTTATTATAAATAATGTTAATGTAGTGTACCGTCTTGAAAAGTTAGAAGAATGCATTTGAATATTTTATTATTAAGAAATGATAAACATTGAATAGAGATATACTTACTCTTATTTGAAGATTGTATAGTATGTAGATGTGTGTGTTAATGTGTATGTATATATATATGTATATATAAAATTTATGGGATCCAGCCCATAAATAATTCAATTTTTATGTATTAGTGAATAACAAAGGAAGTAGCAGGGAGGGATGGCTTCCCCAGTGGTTACAGAAGTGATTGTGTATGCATAAGCAGTACAGTAAGCCTATGTGGATGTATCTTCAGCTGTGCTCATGACATGTGGGACAGGGTCTTGTTCACACTACTGAACACTGTAGTATCTTGATAACAAGGAATTATGTTTGTCATACTTAAAGGTATTCACAACTAAGGTGCATTCTACCATTAATTTTTATTTATTATTTTGCTTATTGCCCAAAATTTTATAAAATATTTACTTAAAATGTAGGTAAATTAATAAAGAAGCAAAAAAATATGTTCTTTGTGTTTGATTCACGTGCTTTTTGTGTGGTTGACTAAATTGTGGTAACATGCACTGCAATCTGGGATGAACTTTGTATTTTACCAGTGGATCTATGACATTAGGCACTGTTTCTATCTTATTATATGCCTTAATTTAGAATATGTTCAAGATTCAAAGAAGACATTTGATATAGAGTACTTCATAATATTTACCAGATGTGTTAAGGTAGCATGTCAAATATATTTGTATATTATTATTATTATTATTTTGTTCTTACTGCCCTGTCTTATTTAGACCTTGCTCCCTCAGATTGGATTACGCCTGAGTTATCCTAAATGAATTCTCACATCTGAATTCTCACATTTGCTGAATTGTTGAGTGTTCCCGCAATAGCTTACCTTTTTTTCCTAGCCTTGTATGGTGCCACCTATATACTGTCTAGCTTTTCTTCTCTAAGTGTTGCTTCTTGCCATGTGAGTCCGCCAGCTGTTCCCTGTTTGTCCTTCTCCGTGTTCTTGCCGGTTGCTTGCTTGTGTGTGTGCTGTAATATCTACAAGCCTTGCTTCCGTGAAACCTCTCTTTGTCTCTACTCAATAAAACTTGATGGCACGTATCTTTCAAGACTCATCTCACTTTGTCCCTTACTTTTCTTCCCTGTGCCAATTTTTATTTTATAGAAATGGATAATACGATCTAGGAATAGAAAGTGTTGTTGTGTGAGGTAATCCAGGTTTTATTTTGCTGATGAAGGATTTAAACTCATGATGGATGTTTACCTCTTATGTTTTCTGTCACAATTCATACCATGCATGTGCTTTCTGCTTCCTCTCTTCAGTGTGTTCTGTGATGTTTGACTTTTTTTAACCTGTTAAATAGATTTTATGTGGTCCTATAAACACCTTATGTTTTATAATATGGAAGCTAAAAGTTTCAAAAAATACATAATTTTCTTATGAAATACCTTATTTAGAGGAATGTCGGGATGAACTATCTTGAAAGTAAAGAATTCAGCTTCACACTATTATATAAATTTAGTCTCTTGCATGATCATCTCTTCTTACCTTAATCTGTGCTTTCCTTGAGTTAGGAGATTGTATAAAAAGAAAATTGAAAATTTTAATTTCCAGGTCTATTCTGAACATAGAAAAATCTCCACAGATTATAATTTATAGGTTAAAAATTTTAATATTTTATCACAATCATTTGGTAATTTAATATTTTCTATAAATATTTTCTTGGTTATATAAATTGAATACCTAGCTTTCATATTTCAGGACTCATCAATTGTCAACAGAAATGCCTACGTTTTTATATTCTTAGTTTCTGAGCTCTTTGTACTGAAAATTGCTGTATCTCTTTTTATCAGTTCTAAAATGCATTGATCTCTAGTGGTGTTTTGCTTGAACCTTACAGCTTGCATGCCAGTACTGGCATAGTATCTCCATGCTGGATCTGTGCTTTGAAATGCAACAGAACTGTCTTTTGTATTTAACAAAAATAGTATCTGTATTAGCTAACTACTTTTATGATTGCCATCCCAACACCCGAAGAGAAACATCTCAAGGGAGAACAATGATTTGTTTGCCCTCAGTTTGTGAGGTTTCCACCATCTTTGTGTGGAGTAGTTTTGATTGCTGCTCCATGCAGTAGGGCATCTTCTCAGGATTGTTCCCATCTCAAGTGGCCAGAGACCAGGGAGAGTTAATGCCAGAGCTTACCACCTTCTTTCTTTTCTTCTTGTTTACCCAAAACGATGGCATGGATTTCTCTCAGATGTCTTTACAGATACTTACAGAAGTGTGCCTCTTTAATGCCTTAGGCATTTCTCTAGCCTGTCAAGTTGTCAATCAAAATAAATAATCATAATTAGGAACTTACTGCCAGTCACAGGCCTCACTTCAGGCTTTAGGTTTTGTGACCATTGTCATTTCTTCCTCAAGTTCATTACTTGAACCTCTTCTTTCCTAAGCCTACTGCTATCAAGCTTCTTATGCCATTCTCATCAGCACTGCCCTGTTTAACCACCAGTGTTAACGTCTTTTCTTTCCTGTTCCTGAAGCTCCATGTGTAGCAACCACTGTCACCTTGCACTATGACCTTCTGTTTACTATTTCTGTCCTCACCAGTTCTTGAAGACAAGAGAATTATGTCATACTACATTACATGTAGTAAATGTTTGTATATTTAAAAGATGGGTTAATTATCATAATATTTTTCATTGTCAGCTTCTCTTAGTATAGGAGCATATTATTAGGTCTAGAAAATTTCTAAGACTGCTCTGGAAAGAAAATATTTGTGGTAGCAGTATATTAGAAATTATTGGAAAAATTGAATCTTGCCTATAATCCCCCTAGGGTATGGGTTAATTCTTATGCTACAGATTAGCCTGAGTAGGTAATTATCTACATAATAATGAACAAGTATTTATTGAGTACCTATTAGCCTAAGGGTCTGTACTAGGCTTGACTGTTCTTTACATAGACTGAGGGATCTCAATGGTAAACTAGTGATAATTAAATTGCCAGTCACTGAGTATATGGCAGTTAAGGGAATGGTAGTATATTAGCCCGTGTTAACTGTTTTACCATATTTAATGGCTCATCATCAGCAAAACTGATAAGTATGTGCTAATTTCTTTTATAGTATAATGCCTGTATGCCTTTGTTTTTGTTTTATTCATTCAATATAATCAAATGGCACTGGCCATCTTTCCTTGTGAACTTAGGCTTATATTTATAAGCCCTTGCTTATTTGAACTATACAGACATTATAAGAACATAGACTCACTACCAGATTGTATGGGTTTGCATTTTGGCTTTTCTCCTCTGGGATTGTCATTTTAAACATACTTACTTTAGCATCTCTGCTGTTTTGTTAGGTTCACAGTAAAGATAATGATGGTACCTCTCTTATAGCATAATTATGATTAAATGAGATAATGAGAATCTTACCATGGTTCTTAGCTTTCTTAATAGGTATTTAATATAGAACTTTATTTGAAACACAAATTTCAGATTGATTTACACCTAATAATATGAAGGATTAAATCTTTAATTTTCCTGAAATTTGAATTTTACCCTTATACCTAAGCACATAAAGTTCAGCTTTTTGTGAGAGAAATGTCCATCTGTATTGATCTACTTACTTATTTTTTTTTAAATAGGGATGTACATTACTTAGACAATTGTAATCACTTTAGGTGACTTTTCACTGGCTTCATTTCTCTGTCAGTTGTTGCTCAGTAGTTAAGTTGTTGCAATGCAGCTTAGAACTGTCCTCTTTAACTTGTCACCAGATAAGTTCTTAATGGATTTTTGAACCTTTAATGAAATCCAGACTTTCTGAATAACTACACCTGCGTTCTTCTAGCAGGCTCTTTACTGGGACCTGACAGATCACCTCTTCAGAGCCTCCAGATGTCCTGGCCCTCTAATTCTTCTCCATAACGAGCTTTGTGCTGCATGATAAAATATTCATGTTAAAATAGGTTCTAAACTAATTATCTTCAGCCAGCAGTTGTCACTGCAGTCATTTGCTGTTAGCGTGGCCTAAGTTAGTGGCTTGTAGTTTAGTACAAATAGTAATTTTTGGCTGTTTCCAGATACTGATTCTTATTCTAAATAGAATTTCTATACATACCTAAAATTCAGTTTTGTTTTGAGAGGATACTTTTTTAAAAAATTCTTTATGTATGTATGTATGTATACAGTATTCTGCCTACATATATGCTTGCAGGCCAGAAGAGGGCACCAGATCTCATTACTGACGGTTGTGAGCCACCATGTGGTTGCTGGGAATTGAACTCAGGACCTTTGGAAGAGCAGGCAATGCTCTTAACCACTGAGCCATCTCTCCAGCCCCGAGAGGATACTTTTTGTTCTGCTTTTGCCATCCTATTTAGGTTGATTCTGGTGTTCATATGTTTGTAACTTGCCTCCATCTTCAAACTTGTCACTTTCTAAATTCATAACTCCCACACTGTTGAGAGCAAAACATCAACTAATTTATCCTCTGTATTTCATAGAATATACCACGAATATCAGATTTTTAAAGAAACAAAATTAAAGTGCCACATTAAGGGCAGAATCTAGTATCCATACATTAGAGATATGTAGAAATTAAATTATGATAGGTATGAAGCACTTTTGGAAGAAGTTGGGGCTGGGTATGAGGGAGATGAGACACCAAGGGAATTTTCCTGTTGGTGTTAGTAGAAATGTTGGACTCACTCAGGGTGGGCAGGCTAAAGGGTAGGAGAAGTGTGAGACCAGAGAAGGGGCAAGTGAGGCAAGCTAAGGAGAAATCCCTGACACCCAAGGGTCTGGCCAGTCTCACTGCCTGACTCCCTTCTTGTTATATTTAAATGGATCACTGAATGAGAAGGAGTCAGAGGGATGGCTGGCAGGAGAGGTGGGGGGGAAGGAAGGGGATAAACAGGGAGTTGGGGAGGAGAGTAAGATAGATATTAAGACTGTTAGGTAACTGGGGGAAGGCCCCTTTTAAAATTGCCTTTTACCTCACCTGTGATAAAGCTAAGCTCTTGAGAATGAGCCACTCCTTGGGATGTTGACCGCAGAGCAAGTATCCAGCGCTTGCATGTAGGAACTGAAGCTCTGTTCCGACAGCTGTGCTCAGAACGGTTATTCCTCACAGTGCTAGTATCATCTAGTCTACTGTTTGTAACTGCTGTCTCCACTGAAACAGCTTTCTCTGATTGAACATCTACCAACCAAATGGTATGTGCAAGATACATTCTGTTAATGGCCAAGGGATTTCATAGGTTTGGGGCTAGTGATTTAATTTCAAAATCAAAATCTCCTATTTTTCATGAGCATAAAAAATAAAACATTATTTTCAATTAATAGAATTATTAGACTGAAACTGTAAAGGTGTGGTAGGATGATGAGATGTAGATGTGTGGTGAGTAAAACATGCAGGATTTTAGGGAGTTCTGAATAGTAAGAAAAGCCCCTCTCATCATCTGCCTTAATGCAGTAGTGCATTGTCCATTGTGCTTGTAACAGTATTTTCCACTTTATGCAGCAGTTTTGACCCATGTTGTGTGTTTGTTAATTCACCTGTTCCTTTTCCTTGATCAAAGTAAGCCCATTCATGTTCCCGGTGAAAGCTTCTTGCAAGGAAGTGCTAACTCACATTCCCCTGACTCTCCTTTTTCAGTAAAAGCAGCTTTAATTTTTAACCTGTTACAAATGTAGAGCCTAGGAAATATGTAAAAGGAAAATCTCAGAAAACTATTAAAAAATAAGGAATCACACTGTATTTATAAATTAGAAGATTTTCATGTATACTCTGTTTTTAAATATTTTTCATGGTGTGTAACCATAATCAATTTCTTTAATTAAATGTGAAAATAATACTTTAAGTTCATGCAATCCTTCAGGCACTAAGGAGACCTTTGTGTCAAATATTGACTAATGTGATGGGAAATCATGTTTAAATTGTCCTCTTTTGATACAGAGCAATAAGTCTGAAAATTACAAATATATATTCTGCATATTCTGTAAATTTCTTCCTCACTCCCTCTTTCAGAGTCTCTCTCTCTCAAAATCTTTGTTTCGGTTATCACATAGGTTCTGATGATGCCTGGGTAAAAATTTAAATTTTATTGATAGGGTCCTGATAATCAAAATATGTGAGAGTTAACACTTTAAAATATCTAACAAATTTTGGGTTGTTTAGAGGTAGAGTTGGTATCTGCCTTGGAGCAGAAAACTTGAAGGTCCAAAGCAGGACATTTTGTGCTTTGCTCACCTCCAGAGCTTCCTCTGACAACCACACCAGTGTGTTCCTTAAGGCTAAGGGGTAGAGGAGGGGAAATATGTGACAGTTATCAAGGAATAGTACACAATACTTTTTGAATCAAGATTTTGAGGATTTAAACCATCCCTCCAGGCTTTAGACCTGCGTCTTAGTTTGCATTCAGATTATAGTTCAGCTTCTGATTTTCTGTTTTCAGGTTTTTGTATTTGTTTACCATTTCCATGTACTTAATTTGTATATAAACATGTATGGCTTGGATGTTCTTCTTTTAGGAGGTAAAGTGTTTTCCATTTATGACTTTTTATTAAAGTTTGTTATCTGTTATTGTGCAAATATGTGCTGTTTTGTGTCATTATTGTGCTTTTTCTTTAATATTTTTTGATTATTAAAGTTTTACTTAGTTAAGCCTCCCCTCATCTGTTATTTAAAATAAGCAGTTTTTGTTCTAGAATCTATAGTTTAACTCCTATGTTATTCCATTTACATATCTAATCCACATGGAATTACTTTTATATAACATATGAGCTAGAACTTGAAGTTAATTAAAAAAATTAATCAGTATCTAAGTTCTGTTTATGGGGAATTAATGCCATTTTCCTGTGGTTTGAAATTTGTAGTAAATATCAGATGTCCATCTAGGGTTTGTTGATTTCAGGTGAAATTGATTCAGACTACTGAGCTTAGGTAAAAATGCAGGGTGAGCTTTTCCTTAAAATCATTAAAAAGGAATGTGGCTGGGCCTCAGCAAAACAAACATTAGACACTGTGGGCCTCTTCTGTTTACATGTCATTTCCTCTCCATCCATGTTTGCTTCTTTCTTTC
>PVIU01023685.1:0-26954 GCA_004026605.1 Ondatra zibethicus
AAACAATGATGCTAAATTTACATTATATATGCACATCACTACTATGGTTAAACCTTTTATAAAAATTTTGTATGAAGAAGCACCCATGATCTGAATATTGTTTATAGCATACCAAAATATTCATAATGTATAGTTAAATGAAAGAAAATTAATAGAAATAAAACCATCTTAAATAAATAAATTATTTATAAAAATAAAAGTCTTAGATTTTCTTTTGAAATTAATACATTAATGTTCATATTTGAGATCTGAAGGAATATAAGGTAATACTTCTGGATTGTTTGAGTGATAATAATGTGGATTTAGACTTAAGTTTAGATAATTTCTAAACTTTTATAAGCCAAACACTCTTTCCCCAACTGTCCCCGCTCACAGACACACACACACACACACACACACACACACACACACACACACACAAACACAATGAGATGAAACTACATCTCAGTTTGTAAGAATACAATCTTTACCTTTCATTACCATTCTCAAAAATTTTTCTTGGGATAATTTTATACCTTATTTATTAGCCCACTAAAATCACAAAACTAAAACCATTATATATTAATTTATCACGCTTATAAAAAGATCACAACTTGAAAAAAACAACAAAATGACTTAGTAAGATAAATGGCAATATTCGTATTTCGGCGGTTTTTTGTTGTTGTTTAGAATCTAGCATTTAATAATGGCCATGCCACCTCTGCAGCCTTGGATTATGTATAGATCCAAAGGACAAACAGATTTTTGCATTTGCTTTTTGCATTCAATCTGATGCATTATGCTGTTCTGTTTGTTGCATATATACTAAGAAAGCCAGCCTTATACATATATGTACTTCAAAAAGAAGTGTCCTGAATTCCCACTGGAAGAATTTTAGGGGCCACTCGGTGTACCTTAAATGATATTTTGAGACTACTACCTTAAGTCAATGCATGCTTTTATGAGGTTTTTCCCTGTAATTGTATTAGGGTAGAAAGTAGTAGCATCTTTCTCTTCAGGAAATAAGCTATGCTCTGCCTTCCTGTCAAAATAGAATAGGCAAAGGAACACCATGCTGCTCTTTGGGAAGTTAAAATTTGGCATTTAATTGCTGACAAGTATTTTGACAAATTAGATCAATTAGTATTTTCAATGATGTTCTAAAGATTCCCTACAAATGTATCCCTGTCAATATTGCACTTTTTCATGACAAATTGCACATCCTGTTATATGCTTTACTCTTTTCTTCTGGAAGTAAATTTCTATGTGAATGCTATCTTTCAGCAACAAATAATATAAACTAAAAGCTGGGATGCTTAACAGTAAGAAAGATTTTACTGTTCATTTCCATCTCTGCTAATAATCTCCCCTGGGCCTTTATGCAGGTCATTTAATTGATCTGTGACTTAAGTGATGATGATACACTTGGAACCCTCCCAATATCATTAATTTAACATGGGTTCTTAACTAGAATTTTTGCTTTTGAAATTAGGTATGCTTCCTTTTATTTTGTTATTTAGTATGAAATTCATTTGGTTATCTTTGTGCCTCAAAAAGAAGTTCACTAATATAATAATGTAGTTCAATCAATTTTACACAAAACTTTTCTTCATATTCTCATTTCACTGCTTTTAAGTTAAGTATTGAATACATAGATTAACTCAGGATGATTTGGAGGGAGGTTAACATTTTTAAAAATATCTGTTATACACAAGGCATTGTGCTAGGTTCTCCTTACATGTCAGCTCACCTCGGAGATAAGAGTCATTTTTCTGAGATTATTCATCAGACCTATCATCAAAGACTGAGTCCTGTCCCAAATCAAAGCTTTATTTATATGGAATATATGGTTCTTCAGATACCGAAACCTGGTGTCTCCATGTCTTGCTACATACTTTAATACCCCTAAACAAACATTAAGACCGTGCAATTTTTCTTTCATTGGAAATTCAAAGTATGAATCTGGTAAAAAAAATAAATAAATAAAAATAAAAAGCTTTATGATACTAATTTAGAAAAAAATAGAAACCAAGTTAAATCAAAAGAAGCAAAGAATTATCATAATCTGCCTGTCCTATATTCTATGACGGGAAGAAGCTGCTAAAAGAGAGCATTTCTTTCACCTGATGTTTAAGCCAGAGATTGGCACTATCCTGTCTGTTCCTGGTGAAGATTTATGTTGAAGAGATAAAACTTTCTCCTACTTTTTTGTTTTCATCCGTTCCTTGTCTCAGCCGACATTTCATTCTGGAAAGGAGAAAGAGCTGCTCATCTCAGTGGCAGAAAAGAACAATCTTCGATTTATAACATGCAGGAGCCCATCACTGTGATAGAGCAATCTTTCCCCTAGACAACTCCCCATTACTGAAGCTGATGCCTCCTTGCCCTGATGTTGCTTCAGCACTGATCTGTCAGTCCCAACAGCAGGGTAAATGGCAACACCTGCCCCTATGTATATTTTTCATTTTTATCTCCAAAAAAAACTTGTTTTGTGGGTTCTTTAAGCAAACTGCCAAACATACATCCAACAGTATTTGTTTTACAGGCTTCTTCCCTTATTACATAAACATATATACATACCACATACACGTGTGCTTATACACTACTATACCTTTCATTGACATTTTATATACATGGCAGATTATCTTAGATTGCATTCTCTCGCCTTCCTTCCCCTTCTTAAAACTGCTTTTTTGGTCCTGATGAAGTAGAACAAAAGCTACTAGAAAAGCATCATTTTTCGAATACTTCAGGAATACCGAAGCAGAGATGGCTTAATTACTTACTGTTGGGAAGTCACCAAAATAAATGCAAAGCTGCTTTGTTACACGAGCTTTACTTGGCAGATCTGAATTCAGTTGTAATGTTTGATTTTGAAATACAACATAAATTTACGGATATAAACTTTTTGATTTCAAATGTTATTTAGTGGTAAGCGGAGAGGGAGAGAGAGAGAGAGAGAGAGAATGAACAAGAGATGAGATTTTTCAAGTTGCTACACAATCGTGGAGACTGTGTTTACCTTTCTTTGGAAAAAATAAGCATATTAAGAATATTAAATTGACATTGTTGCATTTCTTTGTAGGATGATCTATATCACATGCCCAGATTCATTGAAACATAAGACTGAAACAGCCAATTTTCTCTTGTTCTGAAATGTAGATACTACACTGAAAGTAAAACATATTTTAGTGAAAGCTGGTTACCTTAAAAAAGGACTGGCAACCCCAGCCCCATAGCAAGAATGTCTTAGGATCTGATACCTTTTAATGCTGTATCCCTTGCTTTGTAATATTCATAAAACCCACTTAAAATACAATAAATCTTATGAAAAGTTTCTGGGAAACATAGTAAGCATGGTGTAAAAAGAACAAATAGGATGATATGCAGCTAGATTTGTGAATTCCTTTCTATCGTCACTCAGCTAACATGAAGTAAACATGTAGACTCCAATCAGATCTCCGGGTGGCTTACACAGTACTTATGGACTTAGCTTATCTTTATCTTTCCCCTCCATCCCACAGCTATCTGGTTTTCAAAGATACATCTGGTTCTTAAGTTAAAGACAAATGCAAATAAGAGTGTAAGTCAGAATAATTGCAGCAAGTATCACACCCTTCAGTGAGTAGCAAATTTATACTAAGCTCCCTCAAGCAATTCTAAACTTAAGCCTTGAAAGTCTATTATTTACCACTTCTGTCAAAATTGGTTTAAAATTCTATATGCCAGAGCTAGTTAGACGCTACATTAAAATCTCACCTAACTTGGATAATGATTTTAAGAAATTATTGGATCCACACATTAACATGTAGAAATGCAAGATAGATAGATAGATAGATAGATAGATAGATAGATAGATAGATAGATAAACAGGCAGACAGATAGGTTGATAATGACTTAAGCAGTAGCACTGATAGATGGGAATTTAAAATCATACCTGGCAAAAAAAAATGAGAAACCAATGTAACGGAGGTACATTGTATGAATTTCCAAAAAAAATTTAAAAATATTAGGCTGGGGAAAAGAAAGAGAAATCATTATTTTAAGACATAAAAGAATTGTCAATGAATGACAGAGAAGACTACAAAGAGGCTGAAACATTTCTTACTATTATGAACTAAGGATATTTTCTATTTTTGTACCTTTGGCTTTTCCATGAGACAGATCATTTCAAAAGTCTTGTTTAAATTATTGGCACATTTTATACACAACTATGCCTTATACAAAATTTAAATACTCATAGGAGATCTTGGCATACTGCGGTGCTCAGAAGTAAAGCAAATCAGCCTGTCAGGCCTGTGACATCTACAAAGTTAGGAGTCGTTATTCCTACAGGAAAATGTGCTTTGTCCAAACTAACTCAAACCTCACTTCAGCTCCAGTAAGGTAATCAACTTATTTCAAAGTAGACCAAACTTTTTTTTTTTCATCTTAGAAGTAAACCGAAAGCAGTGCAACTTTTACAATAAATGTTATGATCAATTCTGTGGTCTCAGGTGTTACTGCTTTATTTACCTTTAAGAGCGGGTGTAATAAGCCAGAAGGATCAATATTATAAGATCTTTATGTATTCGCTGTAAAATTATTATGGATTCACTGCATTATCGTATTGCAGAGTTTTATCAATGGTATTAACTTAGAAACCAAATAAATGTTATTTGTAATAATATATCCTACTATCTCTACTCTTGGAGTTTCTTGACAACCTACAAAGACAATTTGTAATAGAATTTAGAGAACTCTGACAGCATTACAGAATTTATAATCCATTTAATGAAAAGAATAAGAAGAAACATAAAAAGAACTGTGAAGTACTATTAAATATCATAAAATATGCAATATCAGTGCTTGTTTTTATAACTCAAATTAGTTTTATGTATATCCATATAATAATAAGGACAAATTATCCAAAAATAAAGTATCGTTGTGATTGAGCTAGAAATCTTCAGGTAGTTGGTACATACTGATAATTGCCTTAATATACCACAATAATTGACCGAGTTCTCTGTATTTTTGGTTGTGAACCTAGCCTTTAAGAGCTGAGCCATCTCTCCAGCCCAACTGAATTCTCAAATATACTCAGCTACTATATATAAAATGGCCCCACTGGTGACAATTTTAATTAGTTTTCCTTTGAAAATATTCTACCTTCACAAGGACTTTAATTCTCTTGTCATAGATGGGAAGATTTGGTGGCAGAGAATTAATAGCTATTTTTTTTCAGTTTTCTCTCAATATAAGACAGCTGTTAACAGGGCCTTGAGCTGGCTGTTATTGACACATACTTGTACCCCCAGAAGTCAAGGGGCTGAAGTTGGAGGATCATAAGTTTAATGCAAAGATTGGATCCATAGTGACAGTCTGCCTCAAAAGTATCCATAGAATATATTTATTACAAAATCATTCACACAAAAGTTTTACATTTATCATATTATATTCTTTTATTCTCTATGAGAATCTGAATTTTTATTTTAAAGTCTCATCTATATCAAAGTATATATTATGGAAAGCACAAAACCTTGTCAAATACAACTGTATTATCCATATATATTACAAGTTGATGAATGAATATTTCTATGTTATTTAATGATTTTGCCAGAAATTATATATGGTATGTATTCATTTGGGGCTATGTTTTCTTTCTTATTCTTATAAGCTTTGGTGGCAATCCCTCTGTCTTGGATAGGTAGAATCCTAATCATATTATATCGCATTTATAAAATATTACACATTTCAAAACATTTTAATGCTTATTTTTGACAGAGAAAATAATATTGTTAATGTGAATTAATTTTAATAAGACAAGAACAGAATCACACAGGGAAGCCTGAAACCCACCAAGCTAGTCACAAATTCACAGGCACCATCATGCCCCAGCTTCCCAAATTGTTAGGATCACAAGTATGTATCACTTTTATTCCTTTACAAAGCACCTATGTGCTGTTTTTCTTTTCATTGCCAATTTTATTAATTT
This sequence comes from Ondatra zibethicus, assembly GCA_004026605.1. NCBI lineage: Eukaryota > Metazoa > Chordata > Mammalia > Rodentia > Cricetidae > Ondatra > Ondatra zibethicus. The sequence continues at coordinate 5,954 of PVIU01023685.1, forward strand.
GAATTCTCTTTCTCTTTCTTTTGGTAAATTAGACTAAACATTTATCAGTCTCTTAAATTTTTCAAAGAACCAACTCATTCCATGTATTCTCTGTATTTTTTGTTGTTTGATTCTAATTCGTTATTGTTGGCCCTGATCTTTTAATTTTTATTTTTGAAAAATTCATGCAATATTTTGACCATATTCCTTAACTTCTCCCAACTCTTCCCATATCTTCCCCCTTCCCTACCCACCTCACTATGTATTACTCCTTTCTCTCAAACAAAATAGGAAAAACAACAAAATCACAAAAAAATCAAAACAGACAAACTAAAAATATAAATAATATAAAACAACAAAAAACAGAAAGCATCCATACATGTTCACACACACAAAAGAATTGAGTGTGTGTGTGTGTTAATCAACTGTTCCTGGGCATGAGGCCTTCCCTGGAAAGTGGTTGATATACTAAGTGACATTCAATTGGAGAAAACAGATTTTCCCTTTCTCAGCAAGTATCCATTTCAGCCCTAATTTTGATTATTCCTTCCCATTTAATCTTTTTTGAGTGTTATTTATTATTGTTTTGGCAAGGCTTTCTGGTGCATCATTAATTTATTAATACATATTTCCTGGACACGACAGGACAGTTGAAAATTTGAACTCACAGCATTTGTGACAGCATGCACAAGAGACTGATTAGCTCAAACAAGAAAATATCCCTGCATGGACTGGCATAGGAGGATGCAAAGTCCTAACCTTAGCTGAGGAGCTAATGGCAATTCATAGCTACTGGGAAAGAGACTCAGTTTTCTTTACAGGTGTGGTCCCTGATAGGTCCATCACTCTCCTGGACAGAATATCCAGGAATATCACAAGAATATTCAGATAAAACAAATTGAAAGCTAGAGAGATGGCTCAGCAGTTAAGAGCATTTGAGTGCTCTTCCAGAGGTCATGAGTTCAATTCCCAGCAACAACATGATGGCTCACAACTAACTGTAATTGGATCTGATTGCCTCTTCTGATGTACATAAAGACAGAGCACCCATAAACATAAAATACATAAGTAAATAAATATTACAAAAATATAATACAAATTGAACTCTTCATTTAAAAGGAAGAAAGAACGATAATACAAATTGAACTCTTCATTTAAAAGGAAGAAAGAACGATAGCACAAAGTTTAGTGGATAGGAAGGTTTGTGTGGAACTGGGAGGAGTTGTGAGATGGAGGCTGAATATTGGTGCGGGAGAATTATCTACATTCTGTCAATCATGATTTAAATAAACGCTGATTGGCCATTAGCCAGGATGTATAGGTGGGTCAACCAGACAGGAAGTAGAGGCGGGGCTATTAGACCAGGAGAATTCTGGGAAGCAGGAAGCTCTCTGCATTCCACACCAGACCACCAAAGAAGCAGGATGTGACCTGCCCCGCTGAGAAAGGTACTGAGCCATGTGGCTAACATAGATAGGGATAATGGGTTAATATAAGCTACAGAAGCTAATAAGAAACCTGAGCTAATGGTCCAATCAGTTTATAACCTAATGCAGAATCTTGTGTGATTTTTCTCTGGGACCTAATGACTGTGGGACCTGGTGGGAGGACAGAAACCAACCAGGCCCCTCATACTACAGAATATGACAAAAACACAGTATAAAATTCACAAAGAATAAAAAGATTATTTAAAAACACCAGTGTAGCTGTGTAGTTTTCTTCTCTCATAATTTTGTTGTATACCTTGACTAAAGTAAAATGATGGATAAAACCAAGTGTCAGTAATAATATGAAGAAGTAGCACTTTGGTATTCTGATTTATGAAAAAATATATTGAGGTATTTGGAAGAATCTTCTGAGGTGTGGAATATGAATAAATACAGCAGTGCTATATTACACAATAATTATTGCATTTCCACCAATAGTCATGAAGACATTCACACAAACACTCATAGATGCAGCTTTTAAAATAGTCCCAAAATTCATCACCAATAGAATGAAGCAATAAACTGTGATTTACAATAGAAATCTATGTAGCAATAAATAGAATGAACTATTTTTATATGTAAAAACATTGATTAATCTCAAAAGCATAACTAAATGAAAAAGCCAGAGACAAAAGTAGGTATACTTTATGCGTCTACTTGTATTAAATAAACAAAGATATAGTGATAAATTTCAGAATACAATTTTCCTTCTGATGATATCCACAATGCTCTAATTCTTGAGCTGGATAACAAGACAGGCACAGATGTGCTACCACTGTGAAAATTAATAAGGTTAGATACTTATGATTTATGCACTCCTCTATGTGTATATTTTTCATAAAACAAACTGAAAAGAAAATGAACAGTCTAATAAAGAAAATGAGTGAGTTACCTCAAAGCTAACACTAGATATTTTGATTGCTTTAGCTTGTCATTATCATCCATAGCCGTACATCAAGGATGGTATAAACCACAGTGAATAAGATTTGGCACTGTGAACTTACTGCTTCCTCTGTTAGGAGAGAAGTGGTTCACCAGAAACAAAATAATGCAAATCCCTCTTCTTTACTTGACCTTTAGTGTGCCTCATTCTTAGCAGTCACCCCATTAATCCTCATAAATATACACACATAAAGCCACCCTGTCAGTCTTACAATGATTTCCATTTCCTTCCTTCAAAAAAAGTGAATATTTTTACCTGAAAACACTTTTTATTGAATTGTGATATAATATTTACTGATCCCACTCATCAACTAAACCCAAAAAAGAAATTGTACAACCAATATTGGAAAGAAAGGAACGCATAAGAAAAAAATATCTTATTTTTAAAACTAATTCCACATTCTTATGTTGCACTAGTAGAGACTCATTCATTCACTATGTCTGGCAATCTATTATTACGTCTGAACTCCTCTTGAATCCAAGTACAGACATAATCTAAGAGAAGCATTAGCAATTTTATTACCATAAATTTTATACAAATATCAAATTTTCATCATATGAAGTTGGCACCATAGTAGGAGTTTAATAAACAAGCAATGACTTTTGCTTGAACGTTTAAATATTTCTTACTATCACATGCCATTCTCAAAGTATAATAATAAGTTTGATAACCAGACAACACCTCCTAATTTAGAATTTGCTTCTTTATTATGAAACACTTGATTACTTCTTTGTGTGTCATGTATATAATACTGTAAAAATATTTACAGAAATTCTAAAGGATAAATAAAGCTGAATTTAAAAGTTAACCAAGCCAGAAAAGACAATCTTAAATCAAGGACGTCACCTTTTTATTCTGGATTACTAGAAACATACTATGAATGTTTCTCATGCAAAGAGAAACCTGATGACATTTAAGAAAGAAATCCTGCCAAATCACAATAACAAAATACAAAAATAAGGTCAATGAGACTAAAAGACCTATTAGGAATATGTATTTAAGAGTGGAAAATAATCCTTATTGTGTGAGCTCACTAAAACATTTGTTATGTAATATAGAATAAAATTTTGTAAACAGAATGATTATAACCAGAATGATCACAAGATGAATTATTGTGATTAAGCAAAATATGAATAACTCAGAATTAAGATGTAAACTGCTTAAGTTTCACATTTTTATCCAAATTACTTTAAATTAATCCAGAACCACACAGAATCCCAAGGTCACATCTTTGAGCATCAGTGACAATTAGAGAAAAATGAAAGGATGTGCTCCCTAAAGAAATGCCATCAAAGTCACTTTCTCCAGTTTTCACTAAATATCTAGATATATCTCTTTAATAGGCATTATGATTTTTTAGAGGTGGTAGGAATGGACCCAAGAAGATCAGACAGGCTAGGCAAATGTTCTACCACTGAATTACTCCCCAAGCTTCATTCTTTGTTGTGAATTATAGGGGAAAAGTTAAATGAAATACTTTATTTTTTCAAGTATTGTTTTATTATTTTATTGAAAATAGATTCTTATCACATAAAATACACCCCAACCATGGTTTCCCCTCCCTCCTCTCCTCCTAGTTCCCACACATCTGCTCTCCCCTATATCCACTCCCAATCTATTTCCTCTTCAGAAAAGAGCAGGCCTCCAAAAGATGACAGCCAAACAGAACAAAACAAGACACAATGAGATGGAGATACAATCAGACTGCAGAAGGCAATGCTATAGAAGAAAAAGGGTCCCAAGTGCAGGTCAAAGAGTCAGGGACACACCCATTAGGAGTCCCACAAAACACAAGGCAATCAGTCATAACATAGGCAAAGGATCTAGTACAGATCCATGAAAGGTTTATATTTTCTACTTCATAGTTCATTTACATTCTCATTTGATTTTCTTTTTTAAGAAATAAACTATTGTATATTTACAAATAGCACCAAGGATGTTTGATTAATCCTCAAGGAATCCTATTATTTTATATTAACCTAAAATTATATACATGTAAGTATATATGTGTGTATATTTATGAATGAAACTATGTCACTTAAGCTAACAATGCTCCCCATAATATCCAATGTTCCTCAAATCATCTAACAAATTTCCCAGTACCAGACACGAAAAACCTTTGTCCAAATTGTTGAAGAGGGTAGTCCAAGCAACTTCCAAAACAATATAGACAATTGTTGTTGTCCTTGGCTGCCTTTAAGAGATTAAAGATAAGGCATTGCACACTTAGGACACAGGACTCAGAAGATTTGACCTAGATTTAACATTAAAGCATCCTTCATGTCATCTAGCTTTCATAGTACCAGAAAGAATTATGTAATTTGACAAGGGAGAAAAGTAATCAATAGCTGTATGTAGCTGTGAAATTAGTGTACTATAGAATGACCAATATGGCAATATAAACACAATGATGCAACAGTGACACTCATATCTGGACAGTACTCCACAGCTGTGTAATTGAACATAATGTCCACTCAATGGAAGGGAAATCATGCCTGGTACTAGAAACTTAGCATACTACCCAAGGATAGTAGGTCATGGTTCTTAGAAGAGAGCCTACTACCAACACTTTACTAAACCAGCATAATTCATTACTACAATCTAAAACTTATCCTTGTACACACAGAAAAGGATAACTCTCAGCCTGCACAAAAGAAATGTTTCTTTATAGCAAACAGCATTATAGAAAACCACAGCAGATCGAAATGAAAAAAAAAAACATCAATGGGTTGTATGTAGCACAGCCCCAACAGAGAGACATCTACAACACAACTCCTCCCCCTAAGACTCAGAGATCATCATTAAAGAGGTAAGATTGTAAGAAACAGAGGTCCAGAAAGTCATCTGTGAGATCATTTCTCCTAGAAATGGCAGAGAAATTTTGTTCATATACCATATTATGACTATATAAACAAAATTTGAACAATAAAAATATCAATAAACATGGTAACATGAAAGGGGAAATTCTATAGGGTCCCACTCCTAGACAAAGAACTACAGAAACCTAAAGAATCACAACAATGCGAATAGGCGGTGACGCCTCTGACTCTTTTGCCTGCACTTGGAACCCTTTTCCTCATATTGGGGTGCCACATCCAGCTGTGGTATAAGGGTTTGTGCCAAGTCTTATTTGATCTTGTTTCTTGTAATATCATATCCACTGGAAATTCCTGGAAGGCCTGATCTTTTTTCTTTTCTTTTCTTTCCTTTTTTAAAATGGAAACAAGAAGAATTGATCTGGGGAAGAGGGAAGATAGGGAAAGGAATGGGGAAGAGTGGAAGAAGGGCAAACTGTGGTTCAAATGTAATATATGAGAGAAGAATAGAGTGGGAGAAGGGGAGGGGGAAACTGGGGTGGGTATGTAAAATGAAAAAATAAATATTTTAATAAAAAAGTTTAAAAATTATGTAGGATGCTTTACTTCCAAACTATAGGAATAAATAACAACAATAAAAATTAACAATTTCTCAAAAGTTCATAAAAGGATTTCTATATAGTTAACATTAAAAGTATTTTTCCACATACAATATAATGCAAACAGACATATTAGAAGCATATATTATACATATGCAAAATTTTTGACTATTTGCCTCTTCTTATGTGTCTAGTTCTATGAAAGAAAAATAAAGAAATATGAATGGACCTGCGATTCTGTAAGAAAATTTGGGATTCCTTTTGCTGGCATTTTCTCTTTAAAAAATTGCTATACTTGAAAAATGTATAAAAGTAATCTGACTCCAGACTAAAGCTTTAATCTCAAGTCATTCCATGAGAGAAGGGTAGATCAGAGAGTATAATTTGTCCTTATCATACAGCTCATTGCCTCTGTTGACAAAAGAAATCCTCATGTTAGTTTTTCTTGGACAAATGTGACCCCATACTGATATGACACTTTATTTTTTCAGCTATGTAACACCACCATAAAACCAGGGGATGGTTTAAGCTACATATCAGTCCGTGAAATTTTTGCAATGATGGGTACAAGCTTGCAGTAATTTAACAGTCAAATTTTTGTTTGTTGCAAAATACATAAAGGAATATATTTTATTCCTATCTTTTATATGTTTCACACATTCGGAATTCTCTTCATCTTTGTAGCATTCTCATCAAATTTTTGAACAGTTTAAAAAGAAAAATAGTTATGACTTCTATAGTCCTTTGTCTTATATCCATCTTTAATAACTGTTTTTAGTAAGATTATTTCTTTCACTTCCACATGACATTTTTTCCAGACTGAGAAGAAAATTGTGCTTTCTTTCATCAATTAGAATATTCATCAGTTAAAAATAATATAAGAATCAGAATGGTTGGCAAACTTACTTAGTACCTGCTAGCTGTAGAATTTTGTACCATCACTTTGGATTTACAGCCTTCATTTAGCTATCATAGTATTCAGCATACTGGCTTTAAATATCCTCTACACAAAAAGAGAGAGTATAGCTATTGTGCCTTCAAAGGAAAGCAATAAAACATTTTGCTTACTCTCCTTCATGTACTTTAATTCATCTTCTTATTTCATTTCAACCACCCAGAACAATTTCACCAGCCATCACCCCAGAATGAAAGCCTAAGAGCACTGTTTGTTTTTGTTGTTGTTGTTGCTGTTGCCCATAATTCTAGCACCCTTTATCTCCTTCTCATAAGTTTGGCAAAAACTGGCTAGTTTATAGCTAGATACTTATTTTTTGTCTAAGGAGAAACCTTGTAAACTAAAAGATAAATTTAGCAGATAAAATTCAAGGGCTTCAAAGTAATATCCACTAAGTAGAATTTTGCAGCATATTTTGTAAACTGAAATCAGTTTATGTAAAAAAAAAAGTAATGGAAAAAATCTCTTTGGTAAATTCTAAAACTAGGCAATTTCTAGGCTGGAGTTGAAATAAAAGCATCCAAAGACATTAATCTTGAGATTCATGAAAAGAAACTAATTCAATATTTTTCCAAAATTCCCAGTTTCTAGTGGTGCCACTGAGGCTTTTACCATTTTGAATTGGAAAAAAACACAATAATACATAAAATTGTATAAGTTGTCATCAGTGTTTTTTACCTTGGCCATTCTTACAGGTGTAAGATGGAATCTCAGAGTTGTTTTGGTTTGCATTTCTCTGATGACTAAGGATGTTGAACATTTCCTTAAGTGTCTTTCAGCCATTTTAGATTCCTCTGTTGAGAGTTCTCTGTTTAGGTCTGTACTCCATTTTTTTATTGGATTATTTGTTCTTTTTGATGACCAATTTCTCGAGTTCTCAAATGAAGAATGGATAAGGAAAATGTGGTACATTTACACAATGGAGCACTACACAGCAGAAAAAAAATAACGATATCTTGAATTTTGCAGGCAAATGGATGGAGCCAGAAAACACCATTTTGAGTAAGGTAACCCAGACCCAGAAAGACAATTATCACATGTACTCACTCATAAGTGGTTTTTTAATATAAAGCAAAGAAAACCAGACCACAAATCACAATCCCAGAGAACCTAGACAACAATGAGGACCCTAAGAGAGACATACATAGATCTAATCTACAGGAGAAGTAGAAAAAGACAAGATCTCCTGAGTAAATTGGGAGTATGGGGAACTTGGGAGAGGGTTGAAGGGGAGGGGAGAGGCAGGGAGGAGAGCAGAGAAAAATGTAGAGCTCAATAATAATAATAAATGAATAAATAAATAAATAAAATTGTAATGGAACTTGAACCGAGAATACAGTTAATGTCACTAAACTTCTCAAGGCATGTGATTAGTGTATGTGGATGCAAAATAATTCTCATTTTAAAACTATGGTTGGTATGTAAATTAAATGAAAAAAATTAATAAAAAGAAGCTCATGAATTTTAAGAGTGTGCATAAAAATATTTTGAATCGAGAACTCTCAAACTAAAGAAATAGGGAACAAATTATTTTGACTGATTACAAGGAGAAACTTCATCTCTGTCAGCATTACTGCTCTAAGAGGTTAATCCTCTTGAAGATTACTGCTGTAGGTAGAAACAGTGTTCAAGTAGTTTAGGTGGTAATGGACCAAATATATTTTGGAAATAACAGAGCATCATTGTTGAATAAGAACATTATTTGCAATGCCAATAATAAAAGAACTTTGTAGGCTTCCTTGAAAGAACATACATTTCTTATTAATATATATGAGATGGTTTTATATTAAACTCATCACTGCAGATACATGAGTAACAGAGAGATGAACCAGTTGAAAATCTTGCCTTCTGCACATGGAATGTCTCTATTTTGTAGACATTTTATAAATTGTATTTCCTAATATTGCTTCCCATGAAATATTACAAAGTTCTAATTTTTAAAATCCATGTACAATCTCAGTTTTAAAGTGACAACTGCCATTAAAAATGGAATGAGAATGGTTATTTTAGTTTGAAATTTCTATGTAAACTGGAACATATATTAGCATTGTTAAAATTCAGTATGGAAGGTGATTAAGATACAGAAAAATATGCATCATAAATTATATATTGCATATATACATGCATCATACATCTCAGAGAAGAAGCAGTCAGTAATCTAGTAATACAGTCACGATAGATAAATAAATTCCCAGGATACTGCTCAGGAATTTTGGTTTTTAGAACAGTTAAATAAAGCTTTTCAAATGTATATGTTCTTGACCAAATTCTTAAAATTGCCTTCACTTCTATATAAATGTGTACATCTATGCCCATGTTCATCCTTTAAGTGAAAAAAATGAATAACTTAGAAACATTATTTCTGAGTGACAGCTTTCCTTCCTCCAGGAAAGGGCAAGATCGGATCAATATCCCAAACACAAAACAGAAACAGCATTGCAAACCCTGAAAAGAGCCCAGCAGAGAAAGCTCTGCTACTAGAATTTCAAAGAGAACTCTTTTGATAAATGAAGATCCACCATTCTGTGTCATTAAGACATAGAAGCTACACAGCAATATACTTCTTTCAAGGCCTTACTTCTCAGAATGTGAAAATGTGAACATCAGTCTGGCATTCAATACTTTAGAATGTGTACACAAAAGACAATAAATAAATACAACTCCAGCAGTCAAATGAACATGAAAGGGCTGTTTCTCCACGGTCTACATGTCCCTTTGGCAGAGAGAAAAACTGTGATATTCCTTATGGTTTGCACCTTTCTTGAAATCCAAAGTTGTCAGGAAAATCTATGAGCTGATGGCAAGCTCCTCATTATAAAGACATCTCCCAATTCTATTTTCTAGATTAAGAAAAAAGGAAATTACTTTATCTAACATCAAATAGATGAAAGAAAATGAAAAGGATGCTATTTACTATATATACATACAAAAGTAACATACATTTATTTAATACACATAATTATGTAAGGTTAATGTTAAGCCTAGATTTCAAAGTTTTCTTGAGCTAAAGGATTGAAATTCATTCATTACTAAAATATCAAATTCTTACAGGAGAAAAACTTTTCCTAAAAATTACAGAAAGAGACAGAAATCAAAAGCTGTAGGTTAAAAGAAGAAGTTTTCCTTTGATATTTGACATAATAAAAAACAAGAAATATTTGATGTTGATGGTGTGCTCACGCTTCAATCATCTGTGTTCCAGTGGAAAATGTCACAATGCAGTATCTTGTGATTGAGTGGTATTTAAGTATTTCTGAATTTTTATTTTTATTATTATCTTGCCCAAGTGTTCTGCTGGCAGCACTGTGGTGGCTAAAGATCCTTAAAATGAGGATTCAATTAGAATGGTGTTATAAAGTTAAAGAGAACACATTGCTAGTCAATCAGACAAAATCTGATTGTCTAACCAGTAGAGCTGCCTCAAGGGAAACACCATCTACCAACCAGGGGAGTATCGGAGAAGGGGAGATGTATGGAAGCTGGCATCAAAGAATAAAAGGGAAATTGCAACAATCCTGTCTGAAAGGAGGCCAATTAGAAGGATTAGAGATGAAAATGACAAACAGGAAGAGAAAATTCTCCCAAATGAATGATGAAAAGTAGAAAACGTAACATTTGGGGCAATGTACAGAGAAGATGGTACAAATGTTGAGTTATGATGCAATATAAACTTGCCAGAAAAAATTACAGGCCACATCCCTATAGCTTCTCCCTATGAAGTGGTGGGTTGCCCTCAAGTGCACATTATTGTTTGAAAAGTATAAATAAAAATGGAACTGTCATATAATATAGTTGTCTTAGTTATGGTTTTCATTGCCATAAAGAGACACCATGATCACAACAACTCTTATGAAGGAAAATATTTAATTGAGGTGGCAGCTTACAATTTCATAGGTTCAGTCCATTATCATCATGGTGGGGAGTGCGGCAGACATGCTGCTGGAGCTGAGTGTCCTACATCTTTCAGGCAACAGGAAGTTGACTAAGACACTGGGTGGTATCCTGAGCATAGGAAACATCAAAGGCCACCCCCACACTGATACACTTCTCCAGCAAAGCCATATCCACTTCAACACAGTAGCCTCAGTTCCTAATAATACCACTCCCTATGAGGTTATGGGGTCAACTACATTCAAACTATCACAGTAGCTCTCATCTCTCTGTTTATAGTGAGAAGTGCTGAATAATCATTTTGAAGAGTTATATGTATATAGAAGAATTATTTACATTCACCTAACCATGGAAATAATCAATGGAAAGAAAACATAGAACACGCACTACATATAATAGAATAACATTCAGACAAAAGTTCTGTCATATATCAAAAAAATAGAGAGAACTTGAAGACATCATGTTAAGTAAAATAAATCAACCACAGAAGAACATGGTACATTTCCATTTATGTGATGGCATAGTGCAACTCACACAAGTAGTGAATGAAATGTTAGCTGGTAAGATCTGAGGAGAAAGGGAAATGAGAAGTTTGTCGATGGGCTGTGCTTGGTTGCACAAGATGAGTAAGAGATTTGCTGTACAACACAGTGCCTATATTATCAACCAAATGCACGATAGACTTAAATATTTCTTAAGGATGATTTATAGTTAATTTTTCAAATATAAACAAAAGAAAAGGAAGAAAAGGTGGACATTATTGACATCTTTATGATTTTGGTGATGGTTTCATGTGTGGATGCACATCTTCAGATATTCCTAATTTTTTGCAAATATGTGTACAGATTATTTAGGAATAAATATACTTAACTAAAACTGTTATTTATGCACATGCATAAATATATGCACTTCATCACTTTAAGTGTTTTAATTGTAATTTTAACCTAAATTTATGATACATTCACACATATATTTTGTAAGAAAAACTTAAAAAGCAAAACTAAAATATAGTACAATACTGAACTCTCATTAAAATTTTATTTTATTGTAACATCATTCTAAGGTCCACGAATTCTACATGGTTCAATTTTGTGGTAAAATATAGTGTTTTCATAATTTATGCTACAATTTCATAAGTGTTTGTATTTAAAAACAGTTTACTATCAAGTTCCATGACCTTAAAGTGACATAATCCAAAAAGGAAAAGGAAAAATAAACACTACTTACATAGAAATACCTTAGGGACTTAGGGAATATTACCCCTCCTCTCCCTTTCCTACAAAATTTTCCATTTAAAAACAAACTATGAAGACAGGCCTAACATTCTAAATGCATCAACTTACAGATTTTGCATACTTTGTTTTTTTAAAAATAAATGTAGTATTTAGTAGTTTTTGTTATAGTTCTAGTTATTGATAAAATCACATGTTGAAAGCAAAAGAAATAACAACCAGACATTATAATTCTATTACTATGCATTTGATGGATATTCAAATTAACTTGTAAAATATATCACAATATTAAAGAAGAGCTCAGAACAGCTTAGTTCTGTCTGTATTTGGTTAAATATACTTTTATTACATTCTGTTATTACTATATATGAAAAAGTCCCAGACTGGTAGAACTGCAGAACTGTTTCCCCTTAAAAACAAATATTGGCTATAATTAATAAGTAGAATTTTATCCACAGTGTGTAAAATTAAAAAAATATAAAATATAAACCTCAATTGTCCTCATTCACGTATTTTATAAGCTGTGCATATTAGGAAAACCAAAACTGAGAGGGCAGTAGAAGACCTTAAGAACATCAAAATTTCACAAGTAACTTGTAGTTTGTAACCCACTAAATTGTGATTTATTAGCTATTTATGCTCTATTTATGCAGCCGTATACACCACTTGAATCATCAACCCACAAACAATAACTGGAAAGCCTTAACATTGTAATAAACATGATACTGCTGATAAGTTACTTAGGAGTGAACTAATACAATATAATTATCTTGTCACCAATGACAGGAAAAGTGTTTCGGGTGATCAATCCAAGATGAATATTTTCAAAATTAGTGAGGAAATTCTTACATAATTTTACTTATTTTGAGGATAGCATTTGAATAGAAATTGTCAAAGATAATTGAAAATATTAATATAAAATGGGAAGTATTTATTGATAAGCTCCATTTTACTAAATTATCAAAGAATTACACACAAGTGAGTTGATATAGAAATGGTTTTAACGTATCATAACTTCATACATATTTCTTGGCTGGTTTATTTTACACATGATCATAGCTGTAACACATAGCATCACATTCATTACTTTTCTTATGACACCTGAGGCAATCACTAACTTTTGTTTTTGTTTTGTTTTTTAATTTTACCAATCTATAAAGTGAGGGGAAATATAAAGATATCCAAATAGAATATGAAAACAGGAAACAGAGGGGTAATATGTAACAGTCATACCTGGGAAAGTAGAATGTAAGCAACTATCATACAGATGAGCCAACATAACCGCAACACCTAACAAGACATATGTAATAGGAATGCTTTCATGAACTTATAATTGTTCTCTATAGTCAACTCTGCTAGCAATTTATAATTGTTTATTACGCTTTCTTGGTGACCTTTTCTTCATCTATGTGATTTCATCTAGAATTTTATTAATTTTTGACATGGTTCTTTTTCTAAAGTACTAGTAATTTTAAGACTTTTTATCTCCCAAGGATTTCTATATACTTATTTGCAGTTTTATGCTTTCTCTGTCCTTCTTGAATTCAGGCTCATCAAATTCACAGCTAGATTTGATTACTGACTTAACAAACATTTTGCATGTGTGCTGATATGAAACATTCGCATACTCTCAAAATAATTTCACCTCTCATTCTCTAAATATTTATTACTGTTTTCAGTTGCCACTGTAAATATTTATACTGATACATGGCAGTTTCTGTAGTTTTCTTTTTTGAAACTTTTTTCCACTTATTCCTCGTTTTAGGTTAGTACACAAATTAGTGAATTTCATCATGGACTTTTCACACTTATGTGTCACTGTACTTTGTTCTCTCATTCGTCTCCCCAACTGCCCTCTGGGCCTCCAAATCCTCTCCAGCAGATTCCCTTTCTTCCACTTCTGCTATCTTATCCCATGTATTCACTTGTACCTTAAGATCCTTCCCTCCTTTCTTCTGACTCTCTTTCTTGTTTTGTAACCTACACACACACACACACAAGTTTTCAAAACTGTGCTCCACATATAATAGAAAATATAATATTCTTCTTATTAATAATGAATTTAAAGGTTAATTATTATTCCTCTAGTAGACAGCCATTTAGTTTAAATATTCTGATTCTAATATTTGAATAAAGTAGAAGAGTAATAATTTATAAATTATCATTGTTTCAAACAAGATATTTATAATAAATGATATGACAGTTTAGTTGTTATCTTTAGTTAATTATTACCACTTTGCTCATTCTACTCCTTTTTTTGTTTCTTTCACTGTTGAATTATTCAAAGCCAAAATTTTACATTTAAAACTATGCTGAGTTTAATATTTCCTACATATTTATTTTCCTGTTGTTACTTTACACTCTATATTTATTGCTACTCATTTTACTAAGCCTGTCTCTTTTCAGTCATTTCAATTTTTCCAAATAATTTTTGAAAAGCCCTTGAAGCAGTATATGTTTAATGCAGCATTAATTTCAATCAATACTATCATAAATAAAACCACCAATAATCAGAAAGCCATTTACCTTCCTCCAAAACTTAGAATCATTGGTATATGTTTATATTATCTCATACCATGTTCTCTCCACACAAAATTAAGTGGTCATAATATTTCCTTTTATGCTATTATAAATATGAATCAAATTTGTGATTGAACAATACATTTAAATGTGTTTTATCTAGTAAAAGGTTTTCATATTGCTTACAAAAATTATCTTACTGCTAAACTAGCATATTTAATTTACAGTTTTCATAAATATATAATCATACATAGTCATTTAGAAAACAGAAGAAATGCATGCATTAGTTAGAGATTTTTATCTTTTTATACAATGCATATTGATCATATTCTTTCCCCTCACTCAACTCCTCCCCGTCTCCCTCCACATCTACTTCAAGTTATTTCTCTCTTGAAAAAAAAAAAAACAAGACAAAACACACACCAAAACAAAACAAACACAATAAAAACATGGATTCAGGGGCTGGAGAGATGGCTCAGCAGTTAAGAGCACTGGCTGCTCTTGTAGAGAAGCAGGTTTCAATCCCCAGTGGTATGGGAAGTCCTTCTGTCTATGTGTTGCTTTTATTGGTTAATGAATAAAATGTGTTTTGGCCAGTGGCTTAGCAAAATAGAGCTAGGTGGGAAAACTAAACTGAATGCTGGGAGAAAGAAGGGAAGGCAGTGTCAGGGAGAAGCAATGGAACAGCCAGAGGAGAAAGATGCAAGCCGCCAGCCAGAAACTTGCGGGTAGGCCATGAGCCTTGTGGTAAAATATAAATTAATAGAAATGTGTTAAATTAAGATGTAAGAGCTAGCCAATAAGAAGCTAGAGCTAATAGACCAAGCAGTAATTTAATTAATACAGTTTCTGTGCGATTATTTCGAATCTGGGCAGTAAGGAATGAACAAACAGTCTCCTACAACACCCCAGTACCCACATAGTAGCTCACAAATGCCTGGAACTCCGCTGGCAGGGTATCTGGCATCTTCACACAGACATACATGCAGGTGAAACACCAATGCACACAAAAATAAAAATAAATTCTTAAAACTGGAGTCATTTTGTGTTGGCTAACTACTCCTGGGCATGTGACCTGCCATGGAGTGTGATTGACACACAAAGTGACAGTTCATAGGAGAAAACTGAACTTCCTTTTTCCAGCAGCTATCTATTGAAAATAATTGTAGAATGCATGTGCATATATAGTGATATCATAAAACTGTAAATGAAATTTCCAAACATAAGCATTATTTTTTTAATTAGTAATGGGACATTTATATAAGCATTTGGAGTCTATCTAACATATGGAAATGGTCTTTTTGTAAGAACTAGGAGCAGAGAATTTGTGGTAATATTTTATTTGTGTTATAACAAATGAAGCTTGCCTGAGGATCAGAGTGTGGAGTGAGCCCCTTGTTAGCCATAGAAGCCAGGAAGTAGTGGCACACAACTTTAATCCCAGCACCTGGGAAGCAGAGACAGATGGATCTCTGTGGGTTTAAGGCCACCCTGGGCTACGTGATCCAGTCTAAAAGAGTAACCAACCCAAGTGTGGTGGCTTATTCCCAGTAGTTGGAAGTCACATACCTTTAATCCCAGCACTAGGGAGGTGGAGGCAGGAGGAGACATGAGATCGGAGCGTTCTTCTGAGGACTCATGGAGACAGGATCTTGCCCCCTTTGTTCTGAGGATTTCATAGAGGTAAAAAGTCTCTCTAGTGGCTGGCTCCTTTCCTTTTCTGATCTTTCAGCATTTACCCTGATATCTGACTCCAGGATTTAAATGTACTCATCCACTGTAAGAATAATTTCTCTCAATGAAAAGTATAGTAATGGTGTCCTTCCAAATATACCCCATTTACACCACAATATTTTGACAAAGCTCTCTCAAAAGAGACTAAAGCAACCCAGGTTACAATAGTGTTTCAATTTTTTGTTTGTTTGTTTTTTGAGATAGGGTTTCTCTGTGGCTTTGGAGCCTGTCCTGGAACTAGCTCTGTAGATCAGGCTGGTCTCGAACTCACAGAGATCCGCCTGCCTCTGCCTCCTGAGTGCTGGGATTAAAGGCATGCGCCACCACCGTCTGGCGTGTGTTTCAATTTTAATAAAATAATATAATTTCCCATTCTTACCACAAAAATAATTTAATAAAATTATAGCCTTATTGATGCTTCAATATACACACACTGTAAGTCATAAATATATGCAATTATAATTCATAAATCAGATGAAACAGAAAACAGAAATCCAGAACTTGATTTTAGAGAAGAGAAGATAATGTCTCGAATTAAGTAAGCCTTCAACTCTACTGAACCCCTAAGAAAAGTAATGAATATTTTGAGTTTTGTTTCTAATGCTTGCTCTTAATAACTTTGTATAAGAAAGATAAAGACAACATGACAGCATAATCAACTGAATATGAATGAATATGTTTGTGGTTAAACATTAAATTGTCTGAATTTCACTATATTTCTTATTCCATGGAAATAAGAAGTTACTTTTGAATAGTTTTATAGAGAGTTTTATAGAAAGTATTTCTATGGTAGTATTTGTCTTTTAAATACACCATAGAAAGCTCTCATTTATCCACATTTATTTGACCAACCAACCTGTTTCATTCTCCTTCTACTATATAAAAATGAAAATATTAATTAGTGTGCCTCATGTCAATTTGTTATCACCAAAGCTCAGTGAATCAATATTCTGAAGGTCAAATAATGTTTCATAGGTAAAAATTAATCAAGTAAAAATATTGAATGTTTGACAATTCAAACTTGATATAAAGATCAATCTGAGATTAATAAAAGGGTTCACTAGAGATCGCTAATAATAAGTATGGTATGCAAAATTTTGGAATGTTTATCTAGAAGCAACATGATTAATAAGCCAGAATACCACATGGAAAAGAGCTAGGTCGCCATTGAAACACGTTAGGGGTGTGCTGGGTGCTGGCAAAAAACAGAAACTAGGCAAAGAGAAGAAAAGGGGGAAAGTGTGTTTTTAAAATGTTGAAAGAAAAATCCGAGTAAAATATTACAAATTGAATCAAATGAAAAACATAAGGTTTTAAAATATGAATCACAGAGATATGCACAAATTTGAAAGTATATATGTTTATTCTGTTTGCAGCTAAAATATGCAACTATAAACTCTGAATTAAAGAAGAAAATTCAAAATTCAGTATGGAAAATATGAAGTAACTGCTAGTGAAGGAAATGAGAATACTACAGAAAAACAGGCATTGTTTTAGGGGGTTGTAGTTAATGTTTGACAAGGTGATGGTTTAATAATGAACTCCTTGAGACAGTGAATTGAAAAAGGAAAATAAAAAAGGACAGACTTTTGTTTTGATTTATGTGTGGGACACAATCGACCCCAGCAGATGATCAAGAAAGTAAAAGAAAAACAGAAAATTGCATTGACACAGAAAGTAAAGAGTCTCAATTTTTAAAAGGCTGTAGGAAATTCAAGGGCGAGCAGAAATAAAACCAGCTATTCTTCACTAATTTCTTGATTTTATAATGAAAAATAATCCAAATTAGAGGAGACAGAATGCCAACACCATTGAATATATTAGGAAACTGAATCAAACAAAGCTGGCAATGGTGACACGTGTCTTCAATCACAACACAAGTGGTATGGGTGGGGATATAGAGGAAAGGGGTTCAAAAGTTCCAGTTCACTGAGAATATATAATGACATCATGGGAAAACAATGAAAGAAGACAAAAGAGGGAGGGACAGAGAGAGGGACTAAGAAAATGGAAGGAAGGGAGAAGTAGAGAGGAATGGGAAAGGGAAAATAAGGGAAGGGAGAAAGAAAATAAACAAAACAAATTATTAAAAAATCACCCAATGGGACCTCATGAGACTGCAAAGCTTCTGCATGGCAAAGGACACCTTCATTTAAACAAATCAGGATCCTACAGAATGGGAAAAATTATTTACCAACTACACGTCTGAGAGAGGACTAATATCCAAAATATATAAAGAACTCAAGACACCTCCAAGAAAAACAAATAACTCAGATAAAATTGGGGTACAGATATAAACAGAATTCTCAACAGAAGAAATTCAAGTAAATGAGAAACACTTTAAAAATGGTAAATATCTTTAGCCATCAGTAAGATGGGAATCAATCTAAGTCAAGATCCAGCCACATCACTCTTGGGCATATGCCCAAGGATACTCCATCCTACACAGGGACACTTGTTCAAATATGTTCAATGAGGTTCTATTAATTATGGTCAGAAATTGGAAACAACCTAGATGTCCTTCAACAGATGAATGGATAAAAAAAAATGTGGTGCATTCACCTGATTATTACTCATCCATTTAAAAAATGACATCATAAAACTTTCAGAAAAACAACTGAAACCAGAAAAAAAAATAATTCTGAATGGGGTATCCCAGACCCAGAAAGATATATATGTGGTATGCAATCACTTACATGTATGATATCAAGCTACAATCCGCAGATAGAGCCACAGACGTATATATCGAGTAAGGGACTAGAGGGAACAAATAGAACATGTTAGGAATGGGAAATGGAATAGACAAGATATTGTTCAGGGGAGTTTGAAGGAGAAGCTTAAAGGAGGGAAGCGAGGTTCATAGGAGGGAACATGGGAAGGGACAGCTAACACTAAGTGGCATTTGAGGAAGAAAAGTATAAGAGCCAGAGGGATAGAGGACATCAAGAAAACAAAGTCCGCTATATCAACATGAGCACAGCTCATATGAACTCACAGAGACTGAAACAGCATGCACAGGGCCTGCATGACTCTGCTGCACCAAGTTCTCTGTGTATATTATGGCGTCCAGTTTAATGTTTTTTACGGAATTCCGGAGTATGTAAACAACTGGGTCTTTAATTCTTGTGCCTTCTCTTGGACTCTTTCATTTCAGTTAATTTGTCTTGTCCAACTTTGATGTGATAGTTTTTATTTAACCTTATTATATTTTGTTATATTTTTGAATGAATGAATGAACAAATACCTAGCCTCTAAGGTAAAGATTAACAACTGAACTGTCATTTATACCTGCTCAGAGAGGAAAAATCAACTCTTTCTAGTGGAGTGATACTGAGTATATCAACCACTGTAGGGCAGGCTTCATGTTCACCAGTAGTTGACCAACATATAATGGACTCCACCATGATATTGTATGCTTTATTTGGATATAGTTTATTGCTTTGTTTTGTTTATCCTTTTGACATGTTATTTTATTTCATTTTTATGTTTTGGATAATTTTGTTGTTGTATTGTGCTTTTTAAAGTGAGATAGATGGGGAGGGGAAAGGGATCTGGAAGAACATGGGGCCAGGAATAATATAGTAAAAATAATTATTAAAATACTTTAAAAGAAAAATCATTTAGAATGTGACTGTTAAATGTATGCTGTAACAAACATTGCAATGCAAGTGTCTCTTCAACCTACAGATTTACTTTCATTTCAATAAATATCCATCATTGGTATTACTGGAGTACACACTAGATCCAGTTCTAATGCTTTGAGAAACCTCCATACTATTCTCTACAATGGCTTCACTAATTTAAATCCCCACTCATAACGGTCAAGGTTTCTCTTCTATCCATACCCCAAAACCTATCGTAAGTCTATTTATACTAGACATTCTTAGTAGGAGGATATATTTGGTTTGATTTGAAGTAATCATATTGAACATTGTTTCAACATACCTGCTGGACATTTGTATATCTTCTTCTGAGAAACATTGACTAAGGCTTATTGTCCATTTTTTTCCTTGGTTGATAACTATTATTATTTGTTGTTGAATTTTGTAGTTACTTATACATTTGGAATACCAACCACATTTGAGATGTATACTTTGCAAATATTTTCTCCCATTATATGGACATATTCTTTAATTCAGTAACTACTCATTACCATGCAACTGTTCATGTATTTATGTATTAATAACTAAATGTATTTTAAAACACTAAAATTCATATGAGCAAATGTTTATTGTAAAATGCTTTTATCTATATAAGTAGTTTCAATAAATAAAATCTTATTATTTATTAAATATAATATTGTAGACATTTTCACAAGCAAGTGTTATCATCTTCTTTATTCATTTTTAAAAAATGTATTCACTTATTCCATGTGTGATGTACATATATGTACTTTATCACACTTGTGCATGTTGTTTGTGTGATTGTGTGTGTGTGTATACACGTGCATTGTGGGTCATTTGTACACTATATGGTTGCTGTGATTGGTGTAATAAAAAGCTGACTATTAGCTATGTAAGAAGTAGTTCGGGGGACTTCCAAGGACAGAGAGGACTAAGGGAAAAAGAAAGGTGGAGTCACTAGCCAGACGCAGAAGAAGCAGGATGGGCAGTACAGAGAAAAGCCAGCCAAGCCATGTAAAAGAACACCAAGGCCAGCTGGACTGGGACTGAACGAGCATGTGATCGAAACAGACTCTCTGAATATGACTGACAATGGGGACTGACTGAGAAGCCAATGATAATGGCACTGGGATTTGATTCTACTGCATGTACTGGCTTTTTGGGATCCTAGTCAGTTTGGATTCACACCTTCCTAGGCCTGGATGGAGGTGAGAGGGCCTTG